>CABFVX010003894.1:57568-76199 GCA_902151425.1 Timema shepardi | reverse complement strand
AGAAACTACCTAACCACCAGTTACAAGTTGCCTTTAAATCTGAAGGTCATTTCAATGTTATTTCCATGTACAGCTCATTCTTAAGCATATAACCAGAACAGGTAGTAAGACGTGGGACTAAGTATTATTTTTATTATTATTATTAATTATGGAAATTTTAAGACTTATTAATTATCTAGAGTTAAATTTCTACCTGTCAGCTAAATTTAAATTTATTACCACATTTAATAATTTTTTTTATATATAAACCCCATATCCATATATCTGCTTAAAGAATTTTCAGTTCTCTACCACACAGAACAGTAGATTCCAAAATTTAATTGGATAATTTCAGGGGGCCTTATAATATCAGCGTTCAAAATTTAAATTGTCTATCATAATTAAAGTTTTTTTTGTTACCCTCCCTCCCACTATTTCCCAAGGTCCTATTTAAGATTTGAAATGTTAATACTCTTGTGGCTATCTAGCTTGGTCCCTTTTATTTTTCTTCCGAATTTAATTTTTCAATCACACTGGTAACTAGTTTTATTAATTTTGGAAATTTTAAACCTCATGTACCCACACCCAATTTTTAAAACTACCATAAAGAAATTCCAATTTTTATGACTTATTTGGTTATCTCGATAAATTTTAATTTTATTCCACACCAATGAGAGGGGAGAAGAATTTTGGATTAAATGTACCCTCATTCATGTGAAGGAAGAGTAAGAAGCCATTTATGAAAAACACCCTGAGTATTTGCGGTTAAAATTCTAAATCTTTGAAAAATTATAAATTTTATCGCAAAACGTAGAAAACTAGACATTTTAAATATTTAATCAAAACAAGAGAGACAAAGAAAAATTTCATCTCCAACCTAAACTCTTGGGAAAATGTCAGGAATTTAAGAAATTGTTAAACAAAGAAATTTAAGGGGAATATTTAAAGGGTAACGGATGACCTGGCGGTCTAGGGGTAAGGTGTCAGACTTCTGTGCTGGCGGCCGGGGTTCAATCCTCGGTCCCGGCACAGATTTATCTNAGACTTCTGTGCTGGCGGCCGGGGTTCAATCCTCGGTCCCGGCACAGATTTATCTGATTGCCAAACCCTTCCTTCACCTCTGACAAGACGTGTATTAATCACAACTTGTGAATGTGGGGAATGCTAGGCCTCCACTGTAGTTCGGATTCCACATTAAACTGTAGGTCCTCCATTTCATCTCACAATCACCCTACCATTACACATTAGCGCATGAGTGCATATAACCCGAATAGGTAGTAAGACATGGTGCTGCTGCTGCTAATAATAATAATAATAATAATAATAATAATAATTTAAAGGGTAACAAACCTATGGAACATTTAAGGGCTTTTGTACCTAAATATTATTTAAGGATTTTACAATCTTGATAATCTTAAAATGGTTTCAAACCTAGATAACCTTTAATTTGTTTTAGACCTAAACATATTTAAGGTGTTTCAAACCTAGATAGTCTTTTTTTAAGCTGTGTTAAAATAGATAACATTTTAAAATTTAATAGCTTTCAAACCTAGAAAACATCTAAGAAGGGTAATTTTTTTTTAACTCTTCTAATAAGATATAAAACACCATTTTCAAAATAGATTAATTAATAAAAATAATGTATATTAATGTAATGTAAATTAACTATTCAATTTATATTATTTATTATTTGTTCAAAATTCTGTAATTTGTTTCAGTAAAATATGCTATTTGCACACACCTATTTATATGATAATGTTTTATGATATATTATCTGTATTATATTTTATATTGTCAAAGTTTTTAAAAGTATTACCAAATTAGTTTTAAATAAATATATATATAATCTAGACTTATTTTAAAGCATCATTTTTATCATTTCCCTTTCCCTATTCCGATATTCTGAATTAATTCCTGTCGTGATATAAAAATGTCATTCCCTTTGACCCCTAGTAAAAACTCAAGTTTGGTTGGAATGGAAGGTCTCAATAAAATCTACAAGGTAATATATGAACAGTTATTTTATTGCATTTGACTGCATAATGAAAAAAACCCATTCGATTTCAATTTTAGACATATTGTGTTTTTTATTGAATCCTTCTTTCATGATAGATTCATGGCATGTGTTTAGGTTGGCATTTAATTGTACATAATTTGGTTATTGATATCTTATTGGTAAATAGTTTATTCAAATTAATGTGGCAAATAAGGTAATTAAAATTTTAAGGTGTTAAAAAAAGAATGTTTTATATGCTGAGTGTTAGGAATAAAAATGGGAATATGTGACGGTTCATCAATTAGACATAATTTTTAAAGGGCCTACCCAAAAAATGTGTCAAGCTAATTGAGTTTTTTTTAGTGGCATGGTATGGGTTGTTTGTCACTTATTAGACACTTTTGAAATACATGTGTTAAAACAAGGAGATGCACTTTCCACATTACTTTTTAAACTGGCCTGAGTGTATGCTCTTAGTGTATTATTATTATTATTATTATTATATTATTATTATTATTATTATTATTATTATTATTATTATTAGCACCGCGTCTTACTACCCGTTCGACTTGTACACACTTAGGCTAATGTGTAATGTTAGGGTGATTGTGAGATGAAATGGAAGACCTACAGTTTAACGTGGAATCCGAACCACGGTGGAGGCCTGGCATTCCCCACATTCACAAGATGTCTTGTCAGAGGTGAAGGAAGGGTTTGGTAATCAGATAAATCTGTGCCGGAACCGGGGATTGAACCCCGGACACCCAGTACATAAGTCTGACACCTTACCCCTAGACTGCCAGGTCACCCCTCTAGTGTAATGCAAGGGAGTATAGAAGGGTTGACATGAAACGGCACAATTCAACTATTAGGATACGCAGATTTTAGCTTTGTTGGGCAATAGTAAGGAAGCTATTGCAAGAAATGCAGACATTTTATTAGATGATAGTAAGAAAATAGATTTAGAAGTGAAGGCTGAAAAATTAGCTAATGATTATGTAGAGAGCACACATAGATAGTGAATGATAATTTAGATATTACTTTGAACAACATCATTTGACAGAGTTAATGAGTTTAAAACTTTAGGAATAATTTTAACTAGCAATAACAAAATTAGATTGGAAATTAGGTAAATGATAGTCGAAATGCATGCCACTACTCGGTTATTAGTTGATATTTATAAATTATTCTAGAATTTATTATGCTGTTAAATTACTAGATAGTTAATGAAAAATAATATTTTTTTTTTTTTCTGTTTATAAACTAAATTGAATATATTTGCCATGATACTTACTCAACGCACAAATTTCAAGATAAAATTCATACCTAAAATAATTATCACAATTATGAGAAAAGTGCAGTCGATTTAACTGAAACTCGCTATTTTAAAACTGTAGTAGGACCAATGATAAATGGAATTATACTTATATTAACTCCGTAGTTTTTATTTAAACTTGTATAAGCAAACCTACTATTATTTATTATTAGGTGTTCTGTCTTACGACAAATCCATTCCTTTTGTCAGTGAACTTAGATCGCCAATGTGTCTGGTCCTCTGCTTCCTCATTCAGCTGCCAGAATTTTATTTTCTATTCTACTTTCATCTAATATTTTAATCATCCTTCTTCCTTGGCCTCTTTTTTTCCCCTCGACCCTTCCTTCTATGAATTTGTACAGAAGATAGTTAATCTTAAGGATGTGTCCGATCCACTGATTTGTATCGAAGAATCACATCCAAAATGGTTATTTACTCACCCATTCTTATTAGAACTTCTGCTTTTGTTGCCCTGTCTGTCCACCTGATGAACAGACTGGTTGACAAACAGTATTTCTGCCTCACTCCTCTTCCTCTCTCTACGCTGTTGGTATCTTTATCATTCAGCCTCACCTTCACTCACTGTCCCATGTACAGGTTCGCGATAAGCCCTTTGTATCTCCAGTTGATACCGATCTTCTAGAGCATTTCCACACTTATCAAACACCTTTTGTCAGTCGATGAAACAGATGCAGACCTTTTCCTTGACTTTGGCACTCTCTCTCTGAAATTATTCTCATCATCTCGGTGGCATCTCTGGTATTTTTTCATTTTCTGAATCCAAATTGCTCTTACCATCTGACCTTTGGGGTTTTCAATTCCTATTGTTTGCACAACTTTGTTTTCACTCCCTTCTAGTTCCTTTGCTTTCTGGTACATGAGGTCATACATACTTTCCTTTTATTTGCAGTTCAATAGTCTCATCACATTTCTACTATACTGAATAAAATAAAACTGGCCCACATAGAGAGTTTATTTTTTGCATTTTGTATACAAATTATCTTTGTAATTAAAAAAAAAATATCGCCTTTGGTGATCGGTCCAACCCTAAAAATATTGATAACATATGAAGGATTAAGCACAAAGAGGGGTATAAGTCCTGTTTATACTTTTTTTTTCCTTGGCACCGCATTATACTACCCATTCGGGCTATATGCTAGTCTTCTAGGGATGAGGAAGGTTGAATTTAGAGTAATTGTACCCACATTTTTGTGGAAGAGAGTGGAAAAATAAATTTGGTAAAAACAACCTCAGTACACCTGACCAGGATTAAACCACAATTTCCCATATCAGCAGTCTAGTCTACTGCGAGATTAGCATCTTAGACCATGGGTTTTTAACTCAAATTGAGATAGGGCTTTCATCTGCTAGGAAATCAGGGGAACTTTCTAATAGACTATTTTAAAAAGAGATATTTCATATTCAAAATAATTTTAAAAAATTATTTGCTGATGTCCTTGTGGGATTAAAGATATAAAAGTTGTTGTCCCGAAAAATGTGTGTAGTGTTACTTTCCACCCTTTTTTCCTGAAATTTTCATATTTAATATTCTTTAGTCCATACATGTGAATTATATAAAATGTAATAAAATTTAAATCTATGCCAAATTTTCCTTGATATGAAATAGTTCACATAAATTTTATAACACTTGTTTGAATATTTTACTAAATATGTATTGTTTTAACACAAGATACATCTTATTCATCACCACTTCACAATGCATCCTGCAGCACATGTGGACATGTGGAAAATAAGGTGCCTAAAGCAGATTTGCTAAAGAAGACACAAGATTCCAGGTCAGTACAATGGATACATTATGTTCTTAAGATCATTAAAAAATGAGAATTACTAAGATTATTTTTTTAAAGTCATTAGCAACACTGACCAGATAAGTAAGTCAGCGTCCACTTTAAACGGGTGTGTATTTATTTGTTATTATCTGACTCTTTACCTCACCCTGGCATATTATATTCCTGTTAGTTGGTGTTATCTCTACAATCAGTACAGTCAAAACAAGAAATTTCATGTAATTGACATTTCAAAACTAAATTTGCAATGATCAATTTGAACGCATCAATAAAATTACCGAGTAAATATCGGTTAAAAAAAATCTTAGTAGTAAATAGTGTCATTTTTTGCTACAAAATAAGATAAAATAAATTATTGGATTATAAAATGAATATATAGATATCTTTTTTATTATTGTTGGTGTAATTTTAATGTCCTTAAAGACATGAGTGTTGAAACCATTTTAATTATATTTTCTCTCAGGCCCTATATAAATATATTAGTGTTCTTATTTTTAAATTGTGTTTTTAAGTGTTTTTTTCTAATTTAAAAACTGATATTCCTATTTGTTAATTTTTTTCCTAAAAGTATTTATATTTATAAAACTGAGTGTCGTTTATATTTTAAGAACATGTGTTTTAGTAAATTTCTTAAATCTGAAATTTTGAGATGTGATACATATTTACATTTAAAATAAACAAATATAAACTCTTTAACATTTTAAAATCATGAATATATTTGAACTTAGGAGCTTTTAGAAATACTGGACTCGAATGAAAAAAATCCAAACTAGCAGGCCCCTAACTCTCACAATGCTTAAATTAATGCATTCCATTTACAATATTTTGATTTTACATTACCTTAGATGCACTACCCCCAACAGTGAGAAACTTCCCTAAATATGCTTTTAATTGTTGAGTACAAAACACAACTGAACTAAATTCTTTTTTTATCACACCATTAAAGTCGTGTCATTAATTAAGGCTTGTCAAATCAGCACTTTTGCTGAACAAGCCGATGTTGATTATTTTTTGCTGATCATGCCAATCACCGATGCCAATCATTTAGTTTATTTTCTTCAAAATATATAAAAGAGATATTTCACTACTGCCAACATTCTATTAAATGTATATAACATAATTTTAATGAGATTGATACTGTATGCAGAGGAAATAATTGGGGCTCATTAGTGTGGATTTTGATGAAATAGCTCAACAATGGATCAGATATTTATTATTCAGGAAATATTAGAAAAAGATTGGGAATACAAAATGACTTTCCATCATTTATACAGATATTTAATAGGGCCTATGATTCATTTGAACTAAACAAATTCTAATAAATTTTAGTTAGGTTTGGGATACTCAAAATCTGTAAAGCTGAGGCATTTTTGACAGATATACGTGGTAGGGTATGTGTTGGATGTCACTTATAAGATACTTTGGAAATACATAATTAGTTAAAACAAGAATATGCACTCTCCCCACTACTTTTATCTAGCCTAGAGTATTCTATAAGGGAAATGCAAGAGAGTAGGAAAGGCTTGACATTAAATGGTACAATGCATCTTTTATAATACACAAATGATTTAACTTTGTTGGGCAATAGTAAGGAAGGTGTTGCAAGAAATTCAGAAATTTTTATTAAAAGCTAGTCAGGAAATAGGTTTTGAAGTGAACGCTGAAAAAAACCAGTATATGAACACAGATTGAGAACAATCTAGAGATTACTTTGAACAACATATCATTTGACAGGGTTAATGAGTTTAAATACTAAGAAAATAATTTTAACTATCAATAACAATATTAGGTCTAAATCGTAAATTAGGAAAATAATACAGTCATAAAATGCATGCTATTACTTGATAAGTAATTTGTTGATATTGTGCCTGCTTTCAAGGAATGTAAAACTAAGAATATACAAACAATTTTACCAATTGTTCTCTATGGGCGAAATGTGGTCTCTTACATTAGATGATGTAAAAAGAGCGATATTTGGTCTAAAAAGGTATAAGGCTACTGGGGAGGTAGTAGGTTACATAATGATGAGTTTCAAACCCTGTACTTATTACACAATATTGTTAGGGTAATCAAGTCTCCTAGATTGCGGTGGGCATGACAAGCAGTGCGAATGAGAGAATCTAGAACCATACTCAGCATATTGACTGGCGAACCCATTGGGAAGGAACCATTGGAATGACCTTTACACAGAAGGGAGAAAGACATTAGAATGGACTTTGAGGTAGACTGGATAGAACTAGCTCAAGATAGGAATAGGTTGTGAACTTTAGTAAGTGCAGCAATTAACTTTTGAGTAATGCTATAGAGTAGGTAAGTAGACAAAACCACAAACAAACCTGTTTAAAGATAAACAATTCATATGTTCATAATATTCTGAGCAAATATATTAATAAACCTAAAAAATCATAATAAAAAACTTAAATATGCTGTGGCAACTTTTTGCAGGATAGTCCTTAATAGTTCTTTGAATATAAATCTAAAATTCTCAACTGTGAGCCTAAATTATTAATAGCTAATAGTAACTATTTCAAAACTAGCACAGTGTTATTCAAAGGCCAAGATTCTGTTTATTTGGTTTCATCTTTTCCTTGCAGAGTAGCTAACAATTATTACTATTATTTATATTTTAAATACTATACTTTAACTAAACAATACTGATAAATGTCAAAATAAATATCTTGAATTGATTAAATTTAGTAATCAATATCTATAAAATAAATCAAATAAATAATTGAATTGAAAAATTATCTGAACATTGCAGTAGTCATGAACCACTGTTGAATTTATTTTGGTACTGCCACCCCTTAAAGTTATGCTCTGATTCTTTCATATTTTCTATAGTCTGTTGCTTACTGATTGTTGACCTTGAAATCCACCCAGTATTAATAGTTTTCTCTCATGTCTCACTTTCAAGCCGCCAGTAAAAACCCCCACTCATCCTTTCTCCTTTCATCTCGACAAGACACTAGCTTCCCTGTTGCCAAGCAATAATACAGAGGCCATGCTTCTAGCTAGCTTAAAACTGATGATTCATCACTACCTTACTTATAGCTTATACAGTTCAAAAGATAAAGCAAAAATAATCTGGTTCAAAATGCCGATTATCGGCTTGACCAATTGTGCCATAATCGATCTGGTGATCGGATTGGTAATCATCTGCCCAGCCTTACTATTAATAGTAATAGTGACCATGCATGCTATTCTATGTGAATCACATTGTCACACTAGCATATAATTTTAGTTTTAGGAAATCTCAACAAAATCATTTGAATGCTGGCTCTGCTCTTTATCTGTGCAGTGCATTACTACTAACTTATTTAAAAAAAGACTATTGCTTCTTAAGTCTTTTACTTATGTATCATGGCATAGATGCTCATCTAGATAGTTTAATAACTACATATCACTGTTTTGATTAAAACTTTTTTTGTCATGTTGCAGGCCAAATCAATCTTTCTTGATACCAGCACAAGATATAAGAATGCTGGCAACAATTTCATATAATTGCTACAACTGTCACAAGTGCCTTGGCCTGATAAATTGTTATAACATGTTAAGTAATTAATCTTTAAACACTTTACAATCCATACAATCACATATGTAAATTATTACAGAAAAATAATTATTTTGTAAGCATTTGAAGAGTGTGCAGGAACAATGTCATCTCACTATCCATCACACATTTGTTATATTCATAAAACTGTACACAACTTTACAATGAGGTGCATTTATATAAATGAAAGCATGATAAATATCTCTGAATTATTTAAAATGTGTTAGATAAAGTGCTTTAAGCAAACAATATGTAATTAATAAATGTATAGTTATTGTAGAAAAATAAAGCACAAATAAAAGTAAAAACACCAACACATATTGACACTAGGAATGGGGCCCTCAAATCCTAAAGGATATTTGAGATTTGAGTAAATATCAGATTTGTGACTCATATTCTTTAGAAATAAAATCAATTGAAATTAGTTTTAAAGCTATAATACTACATATTGGTGCTTCAGAACCAACATAATCATAAGACACTCAACAACCAGGCCCTAGACCAGTAATTTAAAACTTAACTGTATGTATGCATTTTATAAAGAATAAATTATGAGAGTTTATTTTTAAAATTTAGTAACTATTTCTATTTTCTTTTATTCTGTTACATATATATTTCCTCTGAGGCTCATAATTTTTTCCAGAATTCTAATTCAATATTCGAGATTTGGGATTCTAAAGTTAAATGACAATTCATTTTTGTAAATAGTGAATTTGGCCAAACTCTAATTTACACACACACACACACACACACACTTCAATATATTGATGCTCTGACTGCATCTTCCTCAGGAAATAGTAGTAGGAAGACTGAAAAGGAAGCTTGTCTCCAGTGATGCCTACTTGGCTGTGCAGCTTCTCTGGATGTTAATCTATTGTTTTGTCGGTGGTAGTTGGTGGTGATGTTGCAACAGGGTTGAAATCAGGCTTAGCTAACAAATATTCAGGTTGGGTGGTTTTTTAGATTTAGTGATCCATTGATGTGCAAGTTCCCCTCTTCTCAAATGGGACATATTGTATTTTGTTATATTAATATCGTTTTTATTATTCTTTAACAGTGTAATATTCCTCAAAGTTGAGGTTATGCGTGGAGGCATGTGCTTAAACTGGGTTTTCAGGGGTCTAGATTTTGGTGTTGTGACAGTGTCTAGTCATACATTTGCGGAGGGTTTGTGGTGAGGCCAATTGGAATTCTAGTTGGTAAATTAGGTTATTGGACTTACAGGTTTTATTGTCGTTGATGGGATGGATGGAGTTAGCCTTGTTGCTAGAGAAAGTGGCTCCTGAATTATGTATTTGGCAGGTTTTTGGAAGCTATTTTGCTGCAAGCTCAAGAGCCTGGTTGTGGTTGGATGAAAGTTATATCATTCTCAGTTTAAGTTGGCGTACTACCAAATGATCTCTAAGTGATGGAGGCTGCTTTTATACTCATGGAGGGAGCACCATCCGTTAATAAGAGACAAATCTTCTGCAGATCTATTTTGTTTTTAGTAAAAAAGTTTTGAATTTTTTCGAGGATAGCTTGTCTAGTAGTATTTTCTTCCAGAGGAAGTAACACCACCAATTCTTCCCAAAGATTTATTCTTTCATAATAACGTGCAAATATGCTCAACTGAGCGATATCCGTGGTATTTGTCAACTCATAAACTGCTATCAATATTGTTTCTGCCTGTTCCAAGTTTGTGCAGATTATGTTAAATGTTTCTGATCCAAGAATATCAATTCTATGAGCTGTAGTGGTGTCCGACATTGGGACTTGTTCAATGTAAGAAATCACACTCGACTTAGTTCTTTCTACAGTAATTACTTTGCTTAGAACTGTTATCATACAGTTTTTAATCATTCAGGAATTGGTAAAGGGCTTTTTATTTTTAGTTAATAGCCAGGCCACTCGCAAGGATGCCGCGGTAGCTTGCTCTTGTTGTGACAAGGCCCGCACAAGAATACTATTTCCTCTTTGATACAATGTTGTAAGAGATTCAACTTTTGAGACACACAGCACCAAATCTCTTGAATACGAGTTTTCTAAAGGTGTACCGTAGCTACAGACTGACCCGTCACCAACAACTGTTTTCAACTTACCCTAATCGCCAGAAAAGCCGAAGTCTCGTTCAAGATCAACAATCACGCCACAGAAAGACCTTGGTGTACGTACTGCATGAAAACTGTGAAGTGGAGGTCAGCCGCGTCCTCACCCCTTCTCTGAACTAAGACATTCGTCCGAAGCGCGCATGCGTGAGAGTGCAGTTCTAAATAGACATCAGTGGCTCAGGCGTCCGTTGCTACCCCCCACCGCCCGTTGCTATGCGAGTGCCGACTGCGCTGTGAATGTGTAGCGCCTTGTGATTGGACGTTAATGACGGCATGATGATGTAACTCTTCCATACCTAGTCTTCCCGCTGGGCAGAATCGAATATAAGCTTGTGTCTCATCATGAACATTACTCTTTGATGCTGATTAGGAATAAGGATAACTTGGGCAGATAGTAGGCCCCTAGGACCGTCTTAAAAATGTAAGCTATGGTTATTGACAGAAATTAATCGCCGACCATGAACGTTGCGTATGTTAGGTCGAGGTTCGAATCCTGGAGAAGTTTAGCTGGTTTAATGTAAATAAGGGAAAGTGATCCTCGACCATGAACTTTGCGTATTACAGGTCGTGGTTCGAAGCTTGGAGAGGTTTATCAGATTTAGTGTTAATTAGGGAAATTATTCTTGAACCATAAATATGGTATATTTGAGGTCAAGGTTTAAATCTTGGAGAAGTTTAGCAAATTCATTTCTAAATAAGAGAAGTTTGACTTTGACTATAAACATTGTAAAACTTAGGTCATGGGTCAAATCCCGGTGGATTTTAAAGGGAAATTAGTCTTTTACCTTTAGCTTTTTGGATTCAGGTCAGGGTTTGAATCATGGACGTAACTAGTTAATTTATCTGTATTATTATCATGTGTTAGGGTATTTATATTGTTTACTGTCTGATGACCTTATTTCATTTAGGTTAGTTTACTAGTTTACGGGAAATGTTAACGTTAGATTATTTATTTTGTTTACAGTCAGATGTTTCCAATGTTATATTTTATTACTACGATGTTCAAGGCCTATTAAATGTTAGTTTCATGGGAAATATTAAGTTGCGGTTTTGAGGACTTGATAGTTTCAAGGGAAGATATATTATTTGTATACCTTTATATTTTTATTAGGGACAATTTCTCTTTTTTATGTCGGATTATTATATTCCATTTGTATCTTCATTTATAAAGAGAATTACTTTGTCATTCATACCTTAGCATTTAAATATATCAAAGTTTGATATACAATATTGTACAAATTATTCAATGCTGAGTATTAACAAAATAAACGAGCCCTTGGGCTGTATTTGTAAACCTTTGTTAGTTCTTGTCTGAACCCAGACTACCTCTTGGTTATGTCCATTAGACTTAGCCATAGCTTTTCTGGTAAGACAAGAGTGTTCTTGAACTTGCTGAAGCAGGATGACATGGGCCCCTCTGTGATTACCCCTTTTTGTAATTTAAAACCGCGCTCTCTGTGGCCACTAGTTGAACTTAAGTTATGGGACTAAGGGACGGTCCCACAGAAGGCGTAGACGGTTGAAAGGTTTATGTTTACTTTCATCATGTATTTTAAAGTTGTACTCCTTGATCGCGGACACGCACTCGTTGAACTAAAATCACATTGATTTTAGAGTTAGGAGTGTTTGGCAATATACATATGTACATATTAGACCACTCACCATTAAAATGACTATTGTCATCATCAAGTTTACTTATCTTACTACTCAAAATAGAAAGTGCCATTCTAGAAAACTTAATATAAGACTGATAACAATCAAAGCACTCCGCTATTACTATAAATAATGCATGAACAATAATTCAGGCAAATATCAACTGGTAAGACATCTGCTGCTGTTGGGTGGAGGGGAGAAGAGGTGTGAGAGGTGAGACACTGTCTGGGATGTGGGGATAGCCTTTGGCAGGACTATCCCACACGTGTCGAAAACCGATAGCATCCTGATCCCAACCGGCCTTGTACTACCCTATTTGGTTTCATACAAGACACGGTTAGGGGGATGAAACACAGGACGGTAGGCAACATGCCCCGGCATGCAATGCAGTTTCGACATGTAAGATGCCAGAAGATAGGACCGCCGGTAAGGAATATGGGGCTCACCGGCATCGGCACAGATGCTGACGACTGGACTGGTACGAAAAGCGCCAGTAGCCAGTCGAATACCAGCATTTGGAACATTATTAGATTATACTTTTGTAGTTTTAAAAAGGGGGCAGGGAGAGTGAAACATAATTTGATATTAAATATAATATGGATATATTTCAGTGGATTTAAAAAAATGTGAGAGTTAGAATAGGACTGGGCATAGTAAATATGAAAAAGTATATCATGTCAAAATCATTTAAACATAAATCATCATTTTAAAAACATAAACCATTAATGGTAAAAAATACAATAAGACTAAATATAATCAAAGCACTCCGCTATTACTATAAATAACGCACACTACAATAATTCAGGCAAATATCAACTGGTAAGACATCTGCTGCTGTTGGGTGGAGGGGAGAAGAGGTGTGAGAGGTGAGACACTGTCACCCGACCACCTGCGTTCTTCAAGCTCCAAAGCAAGAATATGTTATATAGCTCAGCCTCTATGTGGTGGCGGTTGGAGGGAGAGATACTGGGTCTAGGGTGGGGGATGCACGTCGTTGGAGGATAAGCTTACATTCCCTTGTATACACACGATGTTGATGGTGCTAAGGACCAAGTAACACTGGGGTTGCAGCTTCTCCCACCACTGATAAGAGGCTGGAGGAGGTCTCTCTGGCATGGTGGCTACAGACAGGGAAAACCTGGAAAAGTCAAGGAATTCTTTTATGTAAAGGAAATGTCAGGCAGTTAAATCAAAATTAAGGTAAAGTCAGGGAATTTAAATGTTTGATTAATTCTGCATCTAAACCTTCAAACAAAAGTGAGTTTTTCTCGATGTTAACAAAGTGCATTGCTTAGATATTTTATTCTAACATAAGATAGTTGTACATAGTTTATTTTATAACATATCACACACTAACACAAATAATACCCAATTAAATAATAGAGAATTAACAAGAACTTATTACATTTTTGATGTTTGGTAACCTAGGATATTTTGAAACTATGTGATAAATATAATAAACGAAAAAAATCCCATTCAGCTAGAAAAACTGTAAAAAAGGTAATGTCTGGAATTTTTTTAAATGTCTGAAAAACCTGGAAAATTCAGGGAATTTTAAAATAAAAGTTTTGTAGCAACCCTGTCTGGACATTCAAGGTCGGGCACCTCTACTTACCATCTGAACTATATGATACATTTATAGTGATACAGTAGTTGGACTTTCAACCCACACGCCAATCTGCTGAGCTCTGGGAGCCGAATATGGCCCGCGGGCCACCAATTGTATAGTCCTTCCATAAAGGCTCTAAGCTCTCACACATATGCATTATATGAAGCAATTAAGCAGAAAGAGAACGCAACTTTTAAATGGCTAATATTGCATTTTCTTACCAAACTATCTGATAAAATATAGATATGCGTGTGTATTACTTTGATCGCACTCCCGCCAAAACTCGTCTCTACTCGTGGAGTTTCATTTGCATTTGTAAACTTATTTTTGTTTTACCAGGAAAGGCGTAGGTTGGACGAATGGAGACGCTGCCTTCTTCGCAGAGAAGAAGAGCTAGGTAAGTTCTATATGATAAATTAAAAAATATACATTGTCGAATTTAGGGAGGGCCACTCCACTTAGATTCCAGATACATAATTAATATATATATATCAATTATATATCTGGAATCAAGGAGCATCAAAATTTAAAAACAATCCAGAGTAGGAGTGCTCTAAATAGCTTTTAAAAGAGGGTCCCTTCAAAACGTATTTCACACCTTGTGATATTCTCGAATATGAAAATTAAAGACTTGTATCAAACTGCAAATAACTATTAAAAGCATTCAATTTTTAAAAAATGTGCCTAACAAGGACTTCTCCAAATAGTTTCTAGAGCAACCAATTTTAAAAATTTTCAGGGAGAGGGCCACTCCACTTAGATTCCAGATACATAATTAAT
This sequence comes from Timema shepardi, assembly GCA_902151425.1. Classification (NCBI taxonomy): domain Eukaryota; kingdom Metazoa; phylum Arthropoda; class Insecta; order Phasmatodea; family Timematidae; genus Timema; species Timema shepardi. The sequence goes on along the minus strand of CABFVX010003894.1, from coordinate 61,419 downwards.
ATATATATATGGAATCTAAGTGGAGTGGCCCGCTAAAATATAGAGCACAAAAGTCTGCATGCTCATACATATTCTTGTGTGCGTTGGGTTTTTTACTTTAAAACTCAAATATTTTGTATTAAAGGGTAAAAAAAGTTAAGCTATTTCTTTTATAATTTATATGCTACTACCTACTGTAATTAGTTTCGTTACTACTTGACAGAGTAAACATTGCATGTGGAAAGAATGTTAACTACTTGAAGAATGATGGAGGAGATCAATGATATACCACATCAGTCATTCATTATCTTGGCATTCTGGCGTGTACACTCTGATCAGCNACGTTATCACGAGGTGAGGGTGTGGGGGGGGGGGGGTGTGTAAGATCGATAATTTAGAACGTTCATTAGTATTGTGTAGAATGTTTTTACTTTATATTTACCTATTTTGACAAACAATACAGATACCTACTCAACTTTAAATACAAGGTACTTTAGGTATTTTTATATTGGCTTAAAAAAATGCATGCTAAACCAACTTTTCACAGTGAAGGACATAAATGTAATTGATTTTATTTTTTAAGGGGAAAAACTATCAGGATATTATAAGCACCAAGTTGAAAGAGTCACAAAACATGCAGCAGAAGATACAGGAAAATTAGAGTGTACTATTTGTAAAATTATAAATGAAAGAAGTCTGGCAAGTGGGACACAAACAAAACTTTTAACTCCAGGAAAAAAGCACAACCACAGCAGCATAAAAATTGTACTTGATAATTTTGACTTTTGTGTCATTCGATGACTTATCTAAAGACTCTACATTGTTAAAAAGGAAATACAACTTTAAATACATTATTAGCAGTAGTAAAAGAAGAAATCACTTTCACTGGGAGCAAATAAACATTGAAATATCAGTTGTCAAGGAGTTAATTTAGTATTTAAGGTGAGTTAGAACTCGTATATTCAACTTAAGTATCAGAAGTTTCATATTAGCCAACTACCGCCACTAATGTCCCATTTGTCATTTTGTACTGACTGTACTAGAATGCTATGGGGATCTCCTCTCACCCTTTCGCCTTTTATACTTTAGAGCGATGCAGCGCTTTGTCACCAGATGCAATGTTTTCCGTGTCGAGTAGTAGCTCCATGACAAAGATTAACATCAATACAGATAGACTCAAGTTACAAGTTACTTCAGAGTTGCTTTTGCCTGAATCAATTTACGCTTTGTTTTAGTTTTTTTTATCTAAATAGTAAATTCATTGTATTAAATTAGGGCCTAGTTTATAGTTTTAAACCTTGCTTTGTACATACAATATATTAACTTTTGGCGAACACTTCTGTTGTAAATCCACTTACTTAGTTATTATTTTATTTAAGAGTGCTTATTGAATGGTCAGAAAATGTGTAGTTTAAAATCATGTTATTTTCAAATTACACTCTGTTGTAAGTATTTGTGTGTATATAGAAAAAGTATACACAGACATAGATTTGAACTCTTGCCTTGCAGGTTAAGGATGTATAGGCTGTAGTTTATTGGTACAAATGCCCAGCCGGCTACAGAATGAGTTGGGGGCGGGTTGGAGTTTTCAGTTAACGAGGTGTAGGGAAGGGATAACTGAAGTACAAGAAAAGTCAAGAGGGGGACCTGACGCAACGACACCACCTGGTTTCATCTAATTTTGGAACCAAGAACCATTGAACCTAATCTAAATTTAGAGTTGGCCTTCAGAAACGGTAATTGCAAGAGAAATCAAATTAATTCCCTACAACTCGTAGTTTGAAAATTTTCCCAAATTTGAAATGAGAAGTATAATTCACAAGTACATTAGGTTGATCGAAAACACAGAGAGAGAAAAAATTGTTTAGCAAAAAAAAAATGTTAAGTGTGGTAAGTTAAAGTTAAACAATGGTAAAACCCTCTTAAATAAAATTAAAGATTTGTTTTCGGTGTTCGAATGCGTCAGCCTTTAATAAAATCTGAATTCTCGACAACTGCCCCTACCTTGTTACCAACTCTCTCTTTTAGCTCCCTAGTTCAAAACGCCAAGTGGGCAGCGCTAGTCGTGATCTTGAGCTGCTTCCAAGCAACAATTTCCCCATAGATAGATTGAATAATTGTAGTGCCCATCTACAATTATTCGAGGGTTTATCCACTAGTCAAGCTGAAAGTTGATAAAATAAATTTCATTACACTGTTCAGGTTATACACATTTATATAATTGAATGACACACTGACATGAAATAGATCCGATATGATAGCTTGTTAGAGTGGCAAGCCCTTAAATCTCAAAGGCCAGAGTTCAAATCCCTGTCCTTTTATTAAGTTCGTTCACCTCATATAATTGTGTATATTTAAAGAAAAGAGGCGCAAATACAACCACTACCTGGAGGAATTATACCGGCTGCATTCCTCCGAGTTATTTCAACTTGATGAGTGAGTATTAAGGAAAACTTACAAGCATATCCTTTTATAATTTTAAGTTTTTATTAGAATCTACAGGGCCCAGATTTTGATGACATGTCATCCTTTTCTTATTACAATACATACATTGTTCATTTGTACATTAATTTTTTTCATGATCTCCTGGTTGTGAAAACTTTTTTTTATGGGTTTTTGATCAATTTTCCCCATTTTAGATGTTTAGGTCATAGGTTTTTTGTTTGCATTATTTTTAAGTAATTTATCATGAATAGGTATATTTTTAATACTATTAATATTTTATAAACATATAAAATACTCAAACTAATATTTTTCTGCATATAGCTGTCAGAATGAGAAGATAATTTAGGTAATTAACTTATTATCCTTTTTGCCTATGTGGTTGTAAAATACACATTAATAGTGAGACACATCAACTATGCTGGAGGGTTGTGTTGGGAGAGGATAGCTATTATTTCTGAAGCAGATATTTGTAATCCAATATTATATTTAGCAGGATGTGAGAGTTTAGTTGCTAAAGGCATCACAAACACAAACAGTTTCTATTTGTAGAGTATGTATTTTATTTAGTCGTTATAAGATTTTTTTCATATTTTTAGGTACCTACAATTTTGTCAATTTAAAGTAATTTTTGATCATTTTCAGGTAATAAGTAAAACATTTTTATATCATTAGGATATCAAAGTCTGAGCTTTTTTTTTACCTTATGGCATTACTGACTAAACATGAATGACATACATTTCAGTCGCCTGTATGTAGACTATTCGCCCTTCTGGTGGAACAGTGTGTTACCCAGGGTACACCATAGGAGGTTGTCTACACGTACCCGCAATGAGATGATGTGATGATAGTGAATATGGAGGTGTGGGCAAGTGGGTGTCTTAAACAATAACTTAAGCTTAATTTACAAACCCCTGGTGACCTTTAGGAAAAATACCCAAGGTACCAGACGGGAATCAAACCTGAAACCCCTAGATTTGTAACCAGGTGCACTTACCACGGGGCCGGAGGGGCACTGGTAATAACATTTATTCAACATGAACATACCTTTGTTTGCCTAAATTAATATATCTTAGTGCTGAACAGAAGATTGAAATTGGGCATTTATCCCAATCCTTGTAATAAGTACTTATACTTTGCCATACTTTATACATAGCAATCAGAAGTTTTTCACTCTCCAGTCTTAATAATTTTCCCCATTTAAATGAAGTTTATTGTTGGAACCTAAAACACTATGTCACTGTTCTCCAACTAATTCAAAATTACCTTCAGTTTGTCCTCGGCTAGCTTAACTTGCAGTAGGCGAAATCTTTTCTCATCAGGAGCCCCAAGTGGGTGAAGCTGGCTAGGCTAGCCTCAGATGTTTGGGACACAACTGGGGGATAAACACAAAACCTGAAAATTGCTGAAGATAACGGGGGGGGGGGGGG
>CABFVX010003894.1:34224-56275 GCA_902151425.1 Timema shepardi | reverse complement strand
CCCCCCCCCGCCTTACACACACACTTTTAAAGATTTATGGTGTTTTGATTGCAATTGTGTGTTCCTCGCTTGTTCCGGATTATTAGACACAAATTTTTGTTCGTTCCGTTTTGATAAACCCACAAATAGTATGTTTACATTGGGGGAAGAGGGGCCAACTTCACGGTAGCCCATTCCGGTTTGAATAATATCCAGGCACTTATGTTAAATTAGTATATTTTAAAATTATGTAAATATCTTATAATGCAAGGATACTCAAACCTATTGTTTTTAATCAAACAGTTGTAGGAATGATAATATAATGTTGAAAATTAACTATTTATCTTATTTGTTTGTTATGTTTATAAAATCCACATAACTGATTAGACGCTGAAATTAAACAGTGAAAAGTTGCTTTGGGATGGTAATTATTTTAAAGTGAATTTTTGTAAATCAATATTATATTTACCAGCATGCAAGAGTTTAGCTGTTAAAAGACTTTATTGCATGGCTATTTTTAGTTTCCATATGTAAAAGGTGTTTTTGATTTAGTCATATGCATTTATTTCAAAATTTTGTTTAAATTCTTAGTTTTGTTTGGCAAATTTATAGCAATTTTTTAGAATTTCAAGCTATTCTATAAATATTTTTAATCATATTTTTGGAAAATTATTCTGGGTCCTATTGGTGAACTTAGATTTGAAAAAAAATAATTTTTATTGTCAAGGAAGTGTCAGAGATGGAATAATTGACATTTCCTTTCAATCCTGTTTCTTTGTGGTCAAAGGTACTATTTACTACATCATAACATTAATAGTAGCAAACAAAAGGAGGGTGTGATGTCAATACTCTAGGATAGCATATTTATGAGCTCTCTTGAGGGAGTGGGGGAAGGAGGAGGTAAGATCTCGGGTATCTTTCGGTAATTTTACAACTGCCCAAGTACACGAAACCAATATGTTGGAGCTTGGGAGGAGATGAGGCCTATAAAAATACTTTTTTTACTATGAATTTTATGGCATGCAATAAGTTGTAGACCATGATCTCCCTAGTTTTTGTATTTCTGACTTGCTCCGCCATTTTATTGTTTTTTTGTGAATAGTGAGCCAAATCTAAGACAATATTTTTCATACTTTGACACAGGTGGTGGGACATTCTTTACTTGACGCCATGTGTGACTATACAGGTTGCACACACAAAAGGCCATAATCACTAGTGACACTAGTTTATTTAGCGTTTTTAAGAGATCTAAGAACTAACAAACAAAAATATTATGCACAATAATCTGGAACAAACTAATAAAGTTATAAAATCAAAAACACAAATTTTTGCTATATTTTATCTAGTTGAGATGAGGAAATGGAGCTTAGCATAGTGATAAAAATATATTAATTTTAAAACTATCAACATGAAATAAACACATTTTTTTTAAAGAAATTCAGAACAAAATAAAGATAAACATGTTAAGGAACTCAAACAAACTAACAACATACTTTAAACAAAAAATGTTAAAGTTTTGAAAGAATGTGAGAGAGCTACCGTACTACTAGAAAAAAAATTATCGAGGATTTACAAAAGGAATAAATGGAAATCTTAGCAAAAAGAAATCTAAAGTGAACCAAGAATAAATTATTGATTGCAAAGATAAAATATCAATTTTTAAAAGTTGTATGTGTTCATGTGGAAAATATGGTTGCCATAAAGGCATCAATCCACGCTCCAAGTGTAAATACATCTTGTGTTGACATGCCAAAACTAAATGTGCATATTTTTTTAGGAATCATCCAGAACAAATTAAGAACAAAAAATACCAATCATAAAAATATGGATTTTTAAAAGATGGGGGAGGAGGGTCAACTTCATTGGCGTGCAATGTAAACATACAATTTATGGGTATATAAAAACATAACAAACTAGTTTTTCTGGAACAAATGAAGAACAAATTATTGCAATCATCAAATTTATTTTTTTTAATGTTTTTTGGGGAAAAGGACGGTGAGGCGGCTTCATGGAGGTCCAAAGTAAACATATCATTTGTGAGCGTACCAAAACGAAAAAACTAATGTTTTTGCAGAAAAATCCAGAACCAACTAAGAAAAAAGTATTGTAATCATAAAAAAGTAATTTTAAAAGGGGAGAAGGGCCAATTTCAATTTTCAAAAGTGTGAAGTAGATATCGTAAAGTTGGCACTACCAAGGTAATCATACCATTTTTGAGATTATCAAAACATAGCAAACGAAATTTTTGTGGGACAATCCGAAACAAACGAATGCAATTGTAAATACATGAATTTTTCAAAGTGGAAGGGCTACCGTGAAGTTGGCCGCTCACAAGTAAACAAAGTGTCACAAGTTCATATCCCCTTTGTGTAAAAACAAATGTGGAACGAGCGAGCCTTTTTGTAGTAAAATCCTGAACAAACGATCGCTACCTTAAAAATGTAAATTTTCCAAACCTGGAGGGGGGGGCGGGGAGTTATCGTGAAGTTGGCCCCACCAATGTAAACATATCATTTGTGAACCTATAAAAACATAAAACAGAATAAACTAAAATATTTGCGAAACAAGTGAAGAACAAATGATAACAATAAAAAAACTTGGATTTTTAAATAGGGGGGAGTGGGCAACTTTGTGGACGTATTTTTTTCACAGTTGGTACCTGCCCATGGTACAAATGTGGGATTATTTGCATTTGGTTAAGAAAATATTAAATATCTATCCATGTTTCATATTATATTATTTTTTATGGAGGTATCTTTCTCATCAATAATCTAGGTATGCCATCGTCACTTTCCTATACAACTCGAAATTCTTCATTTTCTAATGAATTAATCTCACAAACTATCATCTTCTTCTTAGCTTTGTAATTCTGAATCTGTACATTCAATATAAGAATACTTATGTCTAATAATGTTATCATTTGGGGAAGGAGGGAGTTCTTCCACACTGGACATGTAATCCGTATCACATATGTCTTCTCTGTAATAGAAAAAATACTAGAGCCTAAATTATCATTTCGAAATGTATATTATTTATTATAATAAAGAACAGGCAACTAATAATTTTTCAATAGAGATAAAGTGTATTATAAAGATAAATATGTTTTATACACCTATATAAGTTGTAATTTTATATATATATATATATATATATATAAATACACGAGAAAGAGAAAGAGAAAATTAAACAAATACGATGATTACATTGTTCATTTGTGCAAGTCATGTGACATATAATAATATATTATTTCAAAGTGAGCATATATTATATAAAGCTAAACTTCGATAAGGACTTTAATCGGTTGGTGATTCAGAGCAAAAATATATATTCAAAAAATTAATAGGAACTTTCAGCAATAAACTCGAATTTACAAAAAAAAAGGTAGTTTTTTTAATAATTTACCTAAACAAATAAAGAATATATAAAAATTTTACATATTTTTAGGTGGCTTTCCACATGTGTTCTCTTTCTATAGTTTTCCCATCCACTATCCACGTAAATAGGATGCATTTACTATAAAAATTTGTTTCCTTCCCTTTGCACCCTAGAATAACTCAAACCTAATCACTAAATAATTCAAAGTGCCTAAAAACATTAGAGAGTGATTATATATAAGTTTATAAGTTACATCTTATTTGGATAGGAATGCTTCAATTATTTTGATTAAATTAATTCAAATAAAAATCGTTCTCTTTCTCTCTCTCTCTCTCTCTCTCACACACACACACACACATGATATTTTTTTATTAGCCATATGTAATAAAAGACATTCCTTTGTGAATGAAATAATTATTTCATTACATTATTTATTTGCAAAAAATTGTAGAAAGACTGTTGCTACAATAGTAAATAGCAGTTTTTCATTTGAAGTAAATTCAAAGTGCTCACACACTTGCAAATGCAAAGATCAATTACTAATATTATATCATACTTGGGCCTAAAATTACTCTCTAAGTGAGTTGAGAATACATAAATAATGAACATTAAATCCTCTTATATTGTTTACCCAACAGTATCTCACTGATTGAAACATCATTATAGAATACTTCTATAGGAACTACAACCAAAAACATGATCTGATGATACCCTTATAGGTGGGATCAACAGAGACATTCAAATAAAATTGTTTCCAAAATTTAAGCCATACAAAATGCTGGAACGTAGCTTAAACGTAGATTCTTGCTTTCACATCATTTTTAAGACGATAAAAAATGTATTTCTTATCAAGTATATTTTCAAGAGGCCACTCAATTAATAGTTTTACAGCTGTGAGGGAGAATGTAAAAATATACAGGCTATAATATAATAATAATAATAAAATAATAATAATAATGAAAGTACCATAGGGTAACAAATTAGCTCAGTCGCTAGCGGGATGGTCTACAGTACAAAGGGTTTCGGGTTCGATTTCTGGTAGGGGCGTAATATTTATTATTTGATCAATTCTCGACCTTCTTCTGAATGTTGTATACGTCTTAGAATTTAATAGTTTTATTTAGTCTCGGAAATTTGCCGTATTCCTAAAATTTATCAAATATTTGAACAATATAATCAATTTAATTGTAACTACTTGAATTTTTGGGTTTGATACTTAAGGTAAAAAAGTTCAAAAATATTTATATTTACCTATATCCTAATTTGAGGAAAATTGTGCAGATGATTTAAATTGAAGATAATCACAAAATTGTAATGTTAATTAAAATGTAATTATGTAATAAAATTTATTATGCAGATAATCCCATATGAACCAAGATCTAAGTCTGACTGACATTTAATTGAAGATAGTAGTAATTGCAGTTTTCACTAAATTGAAAATCGTGAAACATTTTTTTTCATGTGCATATTAATGTATTCAGAGTAATAAGTTTTGCCAATTTAAGCTATCTAAAATAATGCCTTTTTCTGTATTAATAATGACTAAACTAGTTATAATAAATCAAATAGCCAAAGCTATCATTTATGCATTTTAGTGAGGATCGCACCATCTAGATATCATATTCTGAAAATTTAAAAATGACACCTGGACACGGGAATCGAACCTGGGACCTTTGGCTTAGTACGCCAATGCTCTTACCACTGAGCTATCCAGGATTCATCCCGTGCCCAGGGTCATTCTTCACTCTTCACTCATAGTTTAAGGCAGAGTCCATGATGGGCGTGCAGAAATCATCGGCTACAAATATGTGATTAATTAAGATCACGAGCTATCAGATAACGCAGCCACCTACGACTCGGTAGTTGGCTTATTATTGCAGCCATTTAACAATTATTATTATAATTGTACGGGGGGTGGGGGGAGTAGTTATAATAGCTAAGAAATTAAAACGCTATAAATTGCCTAAATTCCTTTCTTTTTTTCCCCCATTAAAAAGATTCTTTATACAATGGCTGTAAAAAGTGCTTTTAAATGTTCTTGAATATGCAATGTGTGTGTGTGTATATATATAAAAAAGTAAACACTACCAGATATTTGATTTGGTTTTTTTGAGAGGGGAGTGGAAAACTACTAAGGGTAAAACTCTTCATTATACTCAGTCATGATTAGAACCTCGACCACCCCATCAACAAGAAACAGGATGTTATACTGACACCTTTGTCAACGTTAGAACAGTTCAAGGATAAATTATGTTAGTTTAATCATGTTGGCCATTGATGGTCATCTATGCTTAATAGTTTACAGTTATGTATAGTGGCGGATTTAAAAATTGTGCGCCCCTCGGCACAATTATAATATGCACCCTCCCCCTTTTTTTTGTCAAGGGCTTTAGGAAGTTTTGGTGGAAATAGTGGGGGGAGGGGGGGAAGTTAGTATTCAATTAAAGATGTCTACGAAAAATAATTAGGCATGTACAATGTGCATGACTTGCAGTAGCTTGAATTAACATTATGAAGAAGGGGAGACTGACCCCAGTTACAAAGCGATTGCAAAGTACAGTTATTTAAAAATAAATATTGTCGTTCTGACCTAAATTTTAACTTTTCCGATAATGTTAATCAATAATTTTTAAACATAATTAATTAAAACACTATTAAAGTAAAAATAAAGATAATGTTATCCTAAATGTGCCGCCGCCCCTAGGCCCTTGCCTAGCGGGCCTATAGTGTAAATCCGCTTCTGGTTATGTAAACAGTTAAAATATGATGAAGGAATTAAAAATATTCTGAAAAAGTCAGGGAATTTGAAAAGTTAATTTCTATGGCCACACTCACTATATGGAAATAACATTTTAAAGATTATGTTACAAAAAACATTGCATTATTCAAATACAATGTCACTGAAATAGTTTTAAATCTCTCCTATAATTTAATAAAACCTAAAGAGTACAACACTAGAAAAGGGCAGGTATATATTATATCAGCCTATTTCTTATGTTTCAGTGAACCTGAGTTCTTCACGTTATTGTAAAAGGAGCTACAATACCCCAGAACAAATAAGAATGTTCAACAGCTAAGAAAAAAAGAAAAAGCCGAGAAAGCTGTTAACTAAAACTAGGGACCGGATTCATAGATACCAAAAATGTTTAAAATAGGCAGGCAAATAGGCACACAATAATCAATGTAAAATTTATTTTACTACAAGCTACTTACGACATGTAATCTACAAGAAACTCACATTGCTCTGAATCGCTATATACTTTTCTAGATTTTCACAAGTGAAATTTGTTCTGTGGTCTGATAGAATATTTTTATAGCTTGAAAAGCTTCTCTCAACCTCACACAATGTCAAAGGACAACATTTTAAATTGGACAATTCTGAAGAGTTTAAACTTATCTCCTGCAATGGTGTGCTTTGCCCTCCCAAGATGTCTGATACTGCTACCATTGTTCTCCACCCGAGATTTCGTTGTAGTACTTGTTCAAGTTTTGTTGCGACTGACAAGGCAACAGGTCCAGGGGTTTGCTTCACGCCTTCTTGTATTGTATGCATTATCTTCACTGATTCTATTAAAGGCAGATCCCTGGCTTCCAGTGACATGATAACTCCAGGAAGGTTGGCCGAAATAGCTCTTTACATAGGCCAAATCAAACACAACAGTGCTAGAAGATGTAGCAACCTTTGCCTCTCTTATTGACACAGCATCCTCTTCATCAAATGTTCGAATTACCTGAAATTATTGAGAATCAATTCATTATTTAAATTCTGAACAAAATTAACAAGCTATAATAGAATTATAGGAAAAATAATTTAAGTATCTAGCTCTGAATAAATAGAAAAATTGTTTTCTTAAAAATATACATGTACCCTTTGAATTTTGTTCATGTGGTCAGCATAGTACACTGCCGCTTGTAACCAGGTACCCCAACGTGTTAGAACTGGTTGTGGTGGAAGAGGTGTTTTCGGCAATTTTCCCCTAAATGTTGCTATGCGCGAAGGAGCTTTCAGAAAGACTTTTTTGACAGATGAAATTACAGCATTTATATTCGGGAACTGTGCACAAATGTGTTCTGCGACTCTGTGAACGGCGTGTGCTAGGCAGGTAACGTGAATTAGTTTTGGGTAGAACACCTTCAAACTTGCCCCAGCTTTTAGCATATACGCTGCGCTATCTGTCAGCAGCACCATAAACTTCTCGTAATTGTTTTCTGATGGCCAAAGCACTCCTGTAACAGAACAATAAAATAAATATTTAGTCTCACAGAATTACATAGGATAAAGTTCTGAATGTAAAAACTTATATAAATCCAACTTGTGCAGAGAATCGCGAACAACTTTGGCAATTGTTGAGCTGTTAGCGACTTCAAGCACTCTTGAGGCAATCAAGTGCGGAGAACTGGGTCTTGTGGAGTCAAGTTTACCAACCACGATATTACGATGTATCTGCCGCAACAGTCAGTTGTCTCATCGACACTTGCCCAAAAGTAGGAATCTCCAATATTTTATCTTCTCAATGGTCTGGAAAGGAGTAAAAATTCACTTAATATTAAAAACAAATAATTATGTAAGTAAACGAAAGTGCACAGCTCCATTTAATTTAAAATATCTTTGAAATTAAAATGTAAAACATAAATAAATAGATTAACAAAAAACTTAAAGATAAGTATTAGGGATGTAAGTAATTCTTCCTCAATGTGGATTCATCGAGGATCTGCTAGTTGGTATATTTTGTGAGGAAACCTTTTAAAATGGGATTGTTTAGCTTCGTCCATAGTATATTCGCGGCTACCATCACAGTGCACAATTCAGAGTAAAATAGTTCACAATTGTCAGGAAATACAACTTGCGAAATTAACATTTGCCTGCCAGTTTTTTTCTTTTAAACTTTTGCAGTGCATCGCTGTTTGTTTGTGTTGGTCTAAATGATATTTATTGTCACATTTTACCTAAAATACATGAAAAAATTTACATAATTTGTAATTTTACCAACCGTAATTTGTTACGTCTAACTATTCTGAAATAGCCCTAAAGCCGTTAAAATATATATTAGAAAGTAAAAAATCTTAAATCCATGAAAGAGTTTAAAAGTAGTTTAATTGTATTTAAAAAACCTATGGATAGCCAATGCTGTTTATTTTAAAGCAAATAATAAATAGAATGATAGTTATTTTTCAAATATTGCAAACCTATTTTGAATCCTATTATTAAATTTAATGATATGGATATTAAACTTACCTCTTTGATACACGATTGGCAGAAGATTTTTCCAGCTGTCGTGAAATTAGTATCACAACCTATCCATTGCTTAAATAAAGCGCTTTTGCTTTTTTTTTCCCCTTGGGCATTTCCACCACAGTTAACACAAGAAGTGTTACAAAAAATCAGTAAACAAACCCACCAAGACAGAAGTTGACTCTAAAAAACACAATCACGTAATGAAATAATGATAGTTAAACCGAGTGGTAAACTATTCTAATCTCCACGTCAGTCAGGCTAAGGCTGTTGGACCACGTCACACCACCCTCTCCCATCCCTCTACTCACTCCTATCCTAATACCCCTTATTATTGGGCGTGATGTTCTAAACATAGTCTGTCAAGGTCAGGCCAAGTCACATGTTCCCCTCCCCCTCCCACTAACCCCTTTCAAACCCAAACTTTCATGTCTATAAACTAGACTTTCTCAGCAAAAAAAATAAATATATATATCAAAGAAAAAAGGCCGAAATAGGCACAATAAAGTTTCTTATTCATAATTCATAAAATAGGTGCAATTAAGGCTCTTATTCATAAAATAGGCAAAAACCAACAGAATAGGCAATTCTAGGCACTAAAAAATTAACATATTGTACTTGTAATAACATAAAACACCTATATATCTCAACTGCCTATGTTTTACAATAAAGGGAAAAAAAGGCAAATAGGCAAAATCCGGTCTCTATTGATAACATTTTTGTAACTTTCACAAATTCACTAAAATGTAACTTTCAATTACAATAGTAAAAATAACTTATTTATTCAATTCAGGGGTTTGTGAGCTGAAGTTTTTTAATTTTGCGTCTATCTTGAGTGATATTTTCATAAAGCTCCCGAGTATTGAGTCAATCTTGAACTTAAGTTGGATTAATATATGATTTTTAAAGTTAATTATGTTAATAAAAACTAGATGTTTATAAATATTTTAGCTATTTTTTTAAAGATATATGATAAAGATATTTTTAATAAAATACAGTGTGTTTTAAAATTGTTTTTAAATATACTGTAACAGTTACAGTTTCTAAATATTCCTAAGCAAAGTTTTAGAAAAGCATTTGTGGGAGTAGCTTTGCAGGGTTGCCACGCACCTGGAAAACAGGGAAAACCGGGAAAAGACAGGGAATTTGTTTGTGTCTGGAAAAAACCGGGAAAACACAGGGAATTTCACCAAAAAGCTAGAATTTAATGGAATTTGTTAGTGAAATTGGGCAATACAGTGCTTGCAAGCTTAAACTAGTAGGAATAATATAGACTAAAATTTGTAACTGGAGAACTGAGCAGTCTGATTGGAACACGTCTCATATTATGACTGCTTACCGGCACCTCATCAGCTTGAGATAAGTCCTGAGTGCAACTGAGACGACTCGTTTTCGTTCGGCAAATGCCGCGCCTTTTCGGCTTCCTCCACTCACCCCCGCTAGTAAAGTTTACTCCTTAGTACATAAGCAATAATTAAGATTGGTTAACATGTTTTCTAAACAAAGTAATACATTCTTATTTAAAAAAATAGATACCACATTTAAACTCAAAATCGTATTTTTGGTATTTCCTTTTTTTTTCATTCCATTTAGGGTAGACAGAAAATATAACCAATTTTTCCTTCTAGAAATTTTTTCATTAATTTCTCATCCTTTTTCCAAATAGTTCTTAAACATGTGTTTCTCTTGCACAATAAAACATGCTTCCAATGACAATTACCACTCTTCATTTTAAAATTTTCTTTAAAACAAAACTAAATGCCTCTATAATTATATTTATAATATCTATTAGGTGTCTGGAAAAATTAAAATTTCCTATGGAAAACCTGGAAAACACAGGGAATTTGGTAATAAGAAAATAGTGGCAACCCTGCTTTGGATGTGCAGCGTTAGCAATGTTTCTATGTAAACATACTCTCCCCTTTGTTTCCCTGCCCTTGAGCACAGCTATTCATGTGACATTAATTATTTTTAAGATGTACATAGTGCACTTTTGCATAGAGATATATTTGATACTGTCTTACAATTTACTATTTTTGTTCTAACAGCCACTACAGATAGATGCCTTTTCTATTATTTATCCATTTTCCTCCTCCAGTCAACAATCAGTTTAATCACTTGCTGACCTTGACATTCCAATGGCCATATCCACACAATACACACTCTGTTGGGTTCTTCTCAAACTATGCCCAGTCTTCCCCAACCTCTAACTGTACATCATTTCACCAAAAACATCTCAATGAGCAGAGATAAAAGTAAACAATGTGTCTCTCATCACCAGACACAATACAATGCAAAGAAATAACCATTTCGAGAAGAGAAGAAGCTCGCTTGACATGACATTGCTGTTGTATATATATTTCAGGCTGGTCTCGAAAATCTAACAACTCTCGCAGATCCCTATCAATAATATCAATTTCTGGTTCATTTATGACTAAAAAATGTAAAGACTTGTGTGACCACCTAAATAAATAAATTATTTATCTTAATCTCCCATGTAGGGAACTTGAGAAAAGGCCAGTGTTTTTGCAGTTTTTATAGAAAAAAGATTGTTTGGCCCAATTAAAAATGTTTTAGTAACAACATAGACATAGAATTTAATTGTCTTCGCATGCTAATATTAACATTTGTTGCATATTTGTCATGAACAAAGCAGCATTAGATGACAAACTTTTTGAGTTAAAATGACAAGTAGTCAAATAAATACCAAGACACCCTTGACTGATATTTAAGAACTGTTGAGCTCTTCATGTGACGGAAATTAAATGATATGTTTGTACCAAAGCAAGATTTGATATATTTCCACCAAAAAATGTTTTGAAATAAAAATTGCAAATACAAAGCTACTACAACAATATAATTTACTAGCAATTAGGAAACTATAACCTGCAAACTGCGGCTATATTTTGTCAGAAGGGCACAGTGAAGTGAGGAAAGAAGAGGGGTGAGTGAAAAAAAGGGCTTCTCTTATAACAGGGATTTTTAAGACTTCACCACAAAAGAGCTAAGTTTTTTTGTTTGTTAATGTTCCTTTTATACATTAAATATATATTTGAATCAAGTGTAAATGACTATATTCTAATCAAGTACAAATGACAAAGTATTTATTAAAATTATATGTAATAACTTGTTTTGATTAAATAAATGTCCGACACCTTAGCTCAGTTTGAGTGTTTCTGTTTACTGAGCTAAGGGTCCCGAGTTTGGTTCTCGGCATGAAGGGTCCCGAGTTTGGTTCTCGGCATGGCTGAAAAATTTATCATTGGTGAAATTTGGGTTTTCTCTTTCACAGTGATAAATTAACGGCTGGGGCTGGAAGGTTGTGTCTGTTATATATCTATGTTAATCTCTAAATTATGTGCTAAAATAATTAGTTAAAAAAGTGCACATTATACTTAAAATAAATAGAAGAGTTGAAGGGAGAGTTGAGGTGGATACTCTTTTATTTTATGAATTTGAAAAATCACATTTTGTATTTTTATATTTAGTCACTATTTTACACTTTTATAATGTTAATAAAAGTGATACCTAAAAACACTTGTATAGCGTGATATAATTTCAAAATGCTAATGTGTCTAAAAATATTAGTACATTAAATTGTGCTCTTGATAAAATAATGTTTGAAAATATAGTGATTAGAAGTCTGGACATCCTGTAAATGTGTGGTGGAAAAATCTGTTAGTATATGAGCTGAGACTACCACCATTACAACAATTAGTTGCCTTGCTACCACTGTCACAACAATTAGTGCCTTGATATCACTGTCCAAGCTGTTGTCTTGTTTTAAGGGGAATCGGGCATGTTATAAATTGATCATGTTCCTAATGAAAAAGTATGATAAAATGACCCATTCCAAGAAAGCCTTCCCTCCTAAGACACTGAAATACAACTACTTAGGCTCTAAAGAACTCACTTGGAAGCAAGCCTTTCGAGGGTTACTCATCCGCTCAAAAACTACTGTGTGATTTTTTTTAAATGGTACTTGAGTCCTTGTAACACACTAAATAAGGAAAAAATTAATATCTTCTGTGAGACACAAAGGAGGGTAAGGAAAGAGAAAGAAATGGATCATTCAGACAAGGATAACACAGTTAACATTCACCCTTGACCCTAAAGGTCAGAGCCGCAAAATGGGTTTGTACAAACTAAACAAAAAGATTGGGAGGCATGAGCTTAAATACCAGCTGGGGACACTTGACATGTTTTTTCACTGGTTTTGAGTGCTATTAAAATAATTATTAATAGTACACTTTATATTAATAAACCCAACTTTACTCAACCCACCAAGTTAATTCATATATTGAATAATAACAACTAAACTCATTTGTATAGTTAATTCATTAAAAGTTTCTGTGGCATATAAATATACAATAGTGAAAATTGACTATGAAATTTAACTTATAATAACATACTATCATGCAAAATAAACATCAAGATTGCTTAGCCCAGTTTCATGGTGAAAGGAAGGCTGGAATCCTGGCTGGGAGTTTTGCAAGTGATTTTACTAAATGTTTTCACATTATCTCTCTGCGCAAATTTGGATAAATTTCCACTTATTTCTAGTTTTACATTCCTATCACAATAGTGCAATTAAATGCGGATAGCCCGAATGAGTATAAGAAGAGGCTTAAAAAATAAGTTTGTTTGCTGTGTCTAAATCGGGGATTCTCAACCTTTATAGGCTCGCGGCACCCTTGTGTAGGGGATTAAAATCTTGTGGCAGCCTTGTAAGAATTTTTATAAGTGTTTTGCTTTGGTATTTATTTATAGTAAAAAAAATTTACTTTCTCCCTTATTGAGTTATTGAAAAACACTAAATAAAATACATAAATACTATTATAGATTAAAAGAGGTTTGGAAAGCACTAAAGTAGCACAGTGACCAACCACAATATGAGATCATGAAAAATTAACGATATTTAGTCATCAAAAGGGAAACAATTATTGTCTCGCATTGTGTGACATAGCATGTGCAATTCAGAGAAATACTAAAAAAAACTATTTTGTTTCTTTATTTCGATTATTTTTTGGTAATATATTTTCTTAACATTTTCTACTATCAAAATCTTTTTGCACCCCCAAGTGTCACAACACACTAGTTGAGAATCCCTGTTTTAAATTGACTAACAGCGTTCACTTTGTCAACACAGTGATTTAATAATTAAATGACTGCTTTATCATATATTTCATGCTTGCTCTTATTGCAGATTTTGTTATTTAAAACGCGCAGGAAACTTTAGTGTTAGTGACAAAGGCATCGGTGTTTGAATCTCGGCAGTAGCAAGGTATGGCCTATAACTATATAACTGTTCTCCATTTTGATTGATTTCAGAATAGACTGACCTCCTTTTTCATTTTTAAATCTGGTAACCCTAACTGAAGGTGTTTGGCTGGTATGCAAGAACAAAGCTGAGTGGGCCATTAGTGTGAGTTCAAGTGCAGGCTATCAGAATTCGAACTGACCATTTGTCTGAAATTAGTATGATATAACAGAGCTAATTCTACTGATGATAAGATTTGTTTAAATTATATTGTTAAGGTAATAGAGGATGAATTTATTTACTTTTATTTTTTTTGTAAGTTTTGGAAATTTTGAGGGGAGCCCCTTTCCATTCTCTGGTCCTTTCTTTTTACATCTAATAATGCTCATTGTGGTTTGGTGTGGTCTTTACACCAGCCATCCTAATTTCAATCTACCACCACAAAGATAAGTTGTATTCTAGCTTTGAAAATTTGAAAACCCCTATTTCACCAGCCCTTACTTATAAAGATAAAATAGTTAATAATAATGTTGTAATTTAGTGTTCTCTCTATATTCCTGGCGAATTTTATTCTCTATATTCCTAAACAGGTTTTTTATATTATTACCGGAATTCCATATTGAAATTTTAAATGTTCAGACTTTTATGTTTATTTGGAATAGTCCTTAAACCCATTTGCCTAAATTTAGGTTCTCTACCACACAGAGGTGTAATTTTTGTACTACATTTGGAAAGTTTGACCCACCACAGTCATTTCTCCAATTTGTTCCGTTTTTATTATATAATTCTCTATTTATAAGACTTTATTTGGTTTTATCTTGAGTTGTTCTTCTACCCGACTTAAAATAAAAACTTTTCACACTATTTTCTCAGATTCTATTAGAAAGTAAAGATTTCAAGAGTTATTTGGTACCCGCCTCGGTGGCGTAGTTGGCTAATGCGCTTGTCGTATTGAGCTCGACTGCTGAGGACGGGGAGATCGAGGTTCGAATCTCGGTCGGGTGAACTGGGGGTGGTTCTTCCTAAATGGTTTTCCACTCTCCCTCCACGCAAATGCGGGTTCACTTACTCTAATTCAACCTTCCCAATTCCTAATCCACTAGAGTAATTAGTACTTAAAAGCGTATAACCCGAACGAGTAGTAAGACGCGGTGTAAATATCATTATTATTTATTTGGTTATCTGGAGTTGTCTCTCTACCAGTCTGCCAAATTTTAATTTTATACTTAATCTTTAAAGTTAAAAAAAAATTATATCCCCCCTTTTTACATTTTTCTTGTTGTTTGAAGTAATCCCTCAACCTTCCCGCTAAATTTTAGCTTTCCGACTTATATATACAAGCGCCTTATCTTTTAATGGACACAAACACATTTTCTGCTTTATATATCTAAGCATTAATCAAATAAGTTCCCTTTTGGGTTTTACACATACATTAATTTTGTTAATGGAATGAAAATGGTCTAATTTTAGAGGAAACGTACACACATTTGTGTGAAGGAAAAGTGGAAAACTTTTATAAAAAACACCGGACCCTGTTGTGGGTTTTTGGACTGTTCTTAAAAAAATTACATATATAACATATATAAATTATTCATTAGCTAGGCACTTATTATATAATATATACACATGAAGCGCAATTAACATACATGTATTTAAAATACTATATACTCATGTGAACTAAATGACAATCTTGTTTATTAATATTTACCTGTGACAAGGTGTCTAGGGTGTGAATCCTGGCCTTGTTTACCTAGTGTTTTTAATTAAATGCGTCTATTATATTCCCTCTAAATGTCTTTTCCTCATTCCCACCCTATTAGCGTAATTAAATGTTGATAGCCTGGCGAGATTAGACAGTGCAAATACATAATTAATATAAAGAAAACCAATAAACAACAGAGCTAACACTAAACAAATGTACAGTTAAATATACAAATTTTTTAATTAATTAAAATCCCTCTTCTTATTATATACTATGATTATATGAACATTAAAGCAGATTAGAAGAACTGTACCTATAATTGTGCAAATGTGGATATGCTTCCTCCATATTATACCTTCCTCATTCCTTTCTCATTTGTGTAAATATGCAACTAGCCCAGACGGTTATTAGACATCTAAATACTCAATTATTTTAAATACATATTAATTTTGCACCATGTCTTACTACCCGGTCAGTCTTTTCTCACTTAAAAGATGGGAGGAGGTGAATGTTTGATTAAATATACACTCATTTGCATGGAGGAATAGTAAAAATCAATTTAGTAAAATACACCTAGGTACATACGGCTAGGCATCTTATGCTGATTGCCAGTCTTGCCAGGAAAGCAAACTAGACCAAATTGGAGAAAATAAAACCAGGCGAGCTTCCTTAGATTTGCAGGACCTGTGTGTGACCTAAGTGAAACATATACTCTTATTAGGAGAAAGTGTCTTGAGAGCTGGTGATTTGTGGTGAGGTTGGGTGGGTTTAAAAATGAGATAAGATGTCAATTTTAAAAAACTTTGAACAACATGAAATGTGGCTAAAGTAATTTAAAAACCCAACCTCCTTAAAGAAAAAATACAATATCTAATGGTTCAGAACTAATCTACCATTAATTTAAAACACATCTAAAACCTTTGCTCAGTAAAGTAAAAACTAAATATATACAAACAAACCGATAATTAAAAATGTAATTATTATGTGTATTGGTAAATATTTAATAGTTCAAAAAGTATTTTGTAGATCGCATTAAAATATGTACATGTTTGTCTATAGCAAGCTATTATGTCAAAAAAAGACAAGCACTACAGTTAATAGGTTCAGAAAATTTGATTCCTCTAGTTTCATCAGTTATATCACCTAAAATAACTAAAAAAAGTTTTAAACCAAAACACAGAATCAGTTTTTGTTGAGGAAGGCTTTTTTTTTCTTCCTTATAAAAAGGTTCCTATGCACGATTCCTCTTAAGATTGTTTGATTTTGTCATAATATATGTGTTCCTATCTATGCATATTGTCATTATTTAGTGTTTTCTTATTGTTATATTAATCCTAAGTGCTGGCTTCACTTATAAGTAAATGTGGATGAGGTGATAGAGTTGAAGTTTTGTCTAACTTAGACCTCATTACTCATAACAGTTAGTGCCTTTGAAACAATCAAATGTTACCTTATTTTAATATGTATGTTACCTTATTTTAATATGTATTAATTTTTGTTCAAAAGGGTGTTTCCATGTGTGTATTATTTACTATCCGCTTACGTGGTTGCATGGTCCAACGCAGCATTTCCCAATTAAATTCATTCATTGAACCTTTTTATATTTTGTACAAAATAACAGAACTCCTTAAATATTTTTAATGTATCACCAAAAAAAAGTGTCATGAGCAAAAAACTTTTTTGTTTAAAGATAAAATACCTTTAAATTGAAAGAAACATTTTGTCGGGGTGAAGGCAACTGCACATGTTATTCTCTTTCATGTCTCATAAATAAATGCAGCCACCCTGTTTAAGGGTCCTCAGAGCAAAAAATGTTTTAATCTTAATTAAATGGTAACTATGGTATCAGAATATATGTTTATTATTATTAGTACAAAAAAAATACAAAATATGTCACATACGTTTTAAAGAGCATAGATCATTGTTTACATTTTTTTGGTGAATTCTCATATATCAGGATTAATTATTGACAATGTATTCGCATGTCCTGAGCCGCATAAAGTCTGTTTTGATATTTCATTTTGGCTCCGGAGTATAGCGAGTTTCGCACAAGTACTTGCTGATGAATATCAACAATACTTTAATTGCCCGCCACGACAACTCGGATTATTCTTTGCGTACTTCACCCCGCGAATGTGTGAACGTCCGTGCTAATAAGTACATTATAGAGTGGATTCTCTGCAGGTTATAGATTACAATTACAAAGGCAGTTTAGTACACAAGCTGTGCAGTTAAAGCGACCTGACCATAATTTGTTTCGTCTGCTGGGTATAAACGTACTTAAAATATTTTTAACTTTTCATGTGCAAAATATTTGTTCACAGAAACCTTAATTTTATCTCACGAAACCCCATTTGGGCAACACTGGTCAAAGCCATCACTCTCCCAATAGACTGGATTGTCGATGATGGAAAGATTGGCGTTCAACTCTTGTCGGGTGTACTAAGGTTAGTTTTCCCTAAATGAATGGTTTTTCACTCTCCCTCCATGCAAATGTGGATACACGTCCCATATAGTCAACCTAATCATCGCAAACACATTAGGTGACTTAGTACCTAATACCCGAACAGATAATTTTTCCTTTTCTGGTTTTGTTTTTTTCAATTCTAATCTTCACAAACTTCAATAAAAATAATGGGGGGTGGGGGGGTGGAAGAGGGCTATGTCCAGCTTAGACCTCCTTCACCATATAAATTAGTGCCTTACTCCTGCACAGGAAATCACATTTTTTTTATGATTAATATTATGATAATTTTATTTTTGTTCACAAGTTCATAATTATGTAATGTTACGATTCTTAATAATAATCATAATCTAAATTTATATTTCCTAATGTATTATATTCCACATTAAGTGCTTTTTTTTATTATCTTCTACCCCTTCACTCAAGATGAAATAGTCGACTGGCATGGTTCTATATCACAAAGGAATCAGGAAATCTCTATTTGTTGGGGGTGGGGGCCTAACGAAGCTGACATTATTGTCTTCATACAAGTGTTTCTCCTGTGGCAAGCCACGGTGTCTATAAGTCTATTGAATTTAATAAAGTAAAAGTAATTACAACCTTTTATTTGATAAAAGTATATCTATTTTTTTAATTAAAAATATGAAACAAGTGTGGTGAAGTTATAACTAGCCACAAGGTAATATAGTAGAATCCATGTTAAGCCTAAAAAATTCAATTGACCTTCGTAATCAGGTTCATAAAAGAGATTAGTAACAAAAATAATAATTTTAAACTATTCACATCAATTTCAACCCATAGAATATGTGTAGCGGTGGATATCTGAGAGATAATTTTGGGATGTGATAAACTGCTGCCCTCCACGCAGCAGGTTAGTATGGGCGATTTCAGAAATGTCAATCTCTATAAATGTTTTCTTTATTTATTCCCTTTTTTTTAACACCGCATCTTATTACCCATCTAGGCTATATGCTAATGTACTAATTACGCTCATGGTTCTAGGGATAAGAAAGGTTATATTTATAGGAATTGTACCTGCATTTGTGTGGAGGGAGATTCGAAAACCTTTCTCTCAATACACCCTACCAAGATTCAATCCTCGGATCTCCCCATCATCAGCATTCTAGTTTACAGCAAGAGTAGCACCTTAGACCATACAGCCACCAAAGTGGGTTTCCCTTTTATTGATTAACTTTTAGTCAAATAAGTAACCTATTGGCAGTGGCCCTTGTAACAATATATCAGGATACATGTTATATTGTGTATTTTTTTAATCATTTATGTACTTTTTTGAATCATTTATGTAATTTTTTGAATCATTTATGTACATTTTTGAATCATTTATGTAATTTTTTGAATCATTTATGTACTTTTTTTTCTATAAACTACATTTCATAAATTTTAGATATATTTTTTTTAAGAACACTGTTTACCTGTGACCTAGAAGTAAGTCCAGATAAGATTTTCTATGTTTATATATTTACATTTTATTTGAAAAGTTTTTAATGATATGACATTGAAATTACAGTGTTACATTTTTAATTTTATAAATCATCAACAACTTAATGATATTTAGAATCAAATAACCAAAGCTATTATTTATGCTTTTAGTGATGAGTACTAGATCTAGATATCATATTTTGAAAATTGAAAATCGACAAACCCGGCACCTTTGGATTAGTATGCCAATGTGTGTGTGTGTGGGGGGAGGGGTGTGTGTGTGTGCGCGCGCGTGCGTGTGTGTGTGTGTGTGTAAGAAATTATGTACATTAAATATATATTATAAAAGTTCTGTATCAATCACAACACAATAAAGGTTGTTCCTCATGACTTGATATTATTTTTAAAAAATTAGGCTTTAGTCTTATAATCAAAGATTAAAACAATAATTAAATAAACATGAAAAGGGATTAAGCAGACAATACCTGTGCACAGAACAAAATTCATGTGACAGGGGTCATCGAAACATATGATTACTTACCAATGCAGTCTTTAAGATGATCGCTGTAGCTTGGATACTTAAGTTTGCCATTAAAACTTTAATTTTGAGTGTGCTGAGATCACTATGGTTAGTATTCCAAAGCTTCCTGTTGGGAGTTGTCTGTTTTAGTTTGTCTTAAATGTTATAGACTCATGGTGATGCTGTTTTATTGTATACCTAGGCTCATGGTTAGTATATGTATATTTAAAAGCTAAAGTATTCTTAAGTTCAGGTCATATATACCAATTTATTAGTTTTTTTTGTTGGCTAACCTTGCATTAAATCTTATAGAAATAATGCTGATAGTGGGCTCAGGGTTCAGACGTCTCTAAATTTTCTTATGAATTGGTAAATAGAAAAAAAAATCTTGGTTATATTTCACAAAATGTAGTAAGGGGGATATACAAATGCATCAAATTCATTTTAATTCAAGAATGAAAAAAAAATTGTTTTATAGGTTTGTTCAACATATTACTCTAAGGCATGGATTCTCAACCATTATAGGCTCAATGCACCCTTCTGAAGGGGATTAGAATCACATGGCACTGTTGGAAGAATTTTCTTAAGCATTTTTTTTTTCACATCTTTTATTTTGCATTCAAAGAGAAATATGTCAAGAGTACCGTACCATATTAAATGGTGTTTTAAATTTGTAATTATTAAAAATAAAGTTCACTCACTCCCTTACTTATTTAATTGAATAAAGAGAAACGTTTGAACAGGCAACTGCAGAATCTAAATTACCATGATCAACCTCTAGCCACGCCGTCATAGTTCAGTATGTGTTTTACTCTCTTCTGCTGTAGAAGGGACTAATGCACCCTGAAAATTATGTGTTTTAGTTGTGAACTTTGAGTGTTACTGTTTTCTAGTAAGTGTGTAGGCCTTGCCCTTCTATGCTCCTTTCATTGTTTGATTTAATATGGCTGTTAGGTGCCATTTTTGCATTGATTTAATTGAAAGATATAAATAACAAAAACTAAACATCTTGGGCTTATTTTTTAGATGTCATGCTACCAGATGATAATATTAAATATATCCAATACCGTGTCATAGGAGCACTATGCAGACTTCTGAAGGTAATATATATATCTCTCTTTGTGTAGAATCTAAGCCTGTGCAAACAGAAGATTTTCAATTTTTAATCTAAACCAAAGTTTTGCTTACTAACTCTGATCAAATTAAAATTGTTTGAATTGAAAACAAATCAAACAATTTAAAATAGATAAAAATTAAATTGAATCTTTTATTATTGAAATATTTTCACAGTCGGCTCATAAGAGAAGGTTCCGGAGTGCTGCCCTTGCTATAAAATAAAGTAAAAGAAGAAAGAAAACACATTTTCAAATTGGTACCAATTTTCTCATATATTTTCATTACACAATAAAAAACTTAAATTTAACAAATTTTATATATTATCTCCCCATTTTATTGAGGAAATGAATGTAAGAGTGTTGTTTTTATATGTGAGTGTGAAGAAAGTAACTATTTTGTTTTGTGTGTTTGTTATTTAGCTAAGAAACGCCACATGGGAAAAGAGAATAAATTCTTTGGCCATATTGTCAATAGAACAGTCAATGATTTGCGAGATACCAGACTTTAACAAGTTTTTAATAGAAAATTAATTTCAATCAATAACCGGAGATTAGATTTTTCTTTCAAACAATAAACTTACTGATACATTCTTAAATCATATTGTATATATAGTATTAACAACCTATTTATATATATTTTTGTTTACTGGTGTGTATGGATTTCATGATGGACAGTCTTTGACTTCAAACTAATTGTGTACCAACTTCCTACTACTACTACTATTTAAATTAGAAAACTTAACATTTCAATTTCACAATAGATTTATTTAGTAGACATAAGAAGTGTTACAGTTTACAAGTTTTACAAATAGGCAGAAAATGATAGCATATTAATTCTCTTCTCAAGACAAATATCCTTGAGTGATTACTTGATTACTTGCAGTGACCTGGGCAACACAGTGACCAGTCAAGAGGCAGTAGAATTTCTAAAAGGAGATTAATTTGAGAATTAGTTAAAGCAAA
>CABFVX010003894.1:18456-33694 GCA_902151425.1 Timema shepardi | reverse complement strand
GATTTATAGGAACTTGTGAGTTAGTGTACATTTACCACACTAAAATTCACATTTTCCAAGTGAGAGGCACGGACGTTAGGACCGTGTCTAAAAATACAATAATGCACTCAGCATTTGACTTTATGAGTCATTAAACTTTACATGTCCATCGGACAGAAAGGCGAAATATAGCCAAGGTACATCTAGCTTAACGAAGTTAGCTAGTTTGGAATATGCTACTTGGTCTAACAAAATAAAACAAAATAATAATGCACTCAGCAATTGACTTTAAGAGTCCTTAACATTTGACTTGTCAATCAGACAGACAGGTGAAATATTACCACGATACATCTAGCGTTAGCTAGTTCTGAAGATGATACAAATCTAATAAAGAGAAACATTCCTCTTGCAAAATTAAATGACTTCCAAATAACTATTTACAACATATTAAACAAAAAAATAAAGTATCTTCCTACTACATGCTTGTGGCTAAACGACCCCGGCTGGATACTGATACCCTAGTTGAGTTGTCCTGGTGTCCAGCTCGTTGATCCCGTCGATTCATTCAGCAAGCGTTGATGCTAGGGCGGTGAATCCGACGCCATGAACCCCATGGTCCTTCTTGGTATTTTTCTCCCCGGCAGAGCTTCGTCCAGTACCTAGGCTGAGACAAGGTGTTGTGCATAAATTAGCTCATGGTGCTACTCTTATATAGCGACAATCAGATACGAACATGAAAGGGGGATAACGGAGAATGAATTACGAAGCAGAGGTAGAATAAGGGAGAATGAAAGAGAGGGGAAAGAGAAAGAGAGTTTAGAAAATGACGAGCTTCTTCTGTCGACCATCAGAGGCGCATGGTCGCGCTGCGCCTTGGCACAGTGCGTCTTTCACTTTGATCCTTTCTTCTCAACTGCGTGAGCCAAAGTTGATCCACGTGGAGCCACCATTATAGAAAATTCTGTTTTTGTGAAATGAGTAAACGATATCAGCAGGCATCTGTCCTTGGGTGAGTTTTATACACATATATCCTGTATCATAATGCATCAGTATTAATTTATTTATTTGATTTTCACTGTTTGTTTTACGAAAAGAAATGATATAGAAGTATATTTTTTAAATTATATTAACGGCCACATGGTTAGTTGTAAGTTTTGTATCAGACCCCTTTTTAATAACTAGGGCACCTATTCACAAATCTTATTCATAACTTTAATAACATTAGTCTTCTTTTGTGATATCTAGAACCGCAATTATAAAAATGTAAATTAAATTTTTGACTAATCCACGTGTTTTTGAACGTAGGCCAATACGCCGTTTTTATATCAGAGTACAACTTTGAGGTAGTTTATCTTTTAATATCTCCATATAGCCCCAACGTGGCACCCAATTACACGAATATTGATAAATAGTTAGTTTTTTTCCTTGTAGGTGATCAATTAAACTGATTGACACGCTACAATTGAATTGTTATAAATTTATAGCTTTTATTTACTTTTATTTACTTTATGATTTTCATACACTCTTAAGTGTAGTTTTTAAGTTAAATACAGGATGTTATGTGGTTGGAATAAGGTAAGCTGTTATCTATCTAATTTGACAAGTTTCAATAGAACACTCTCCTTATGGTTTATTCACAAGATGCCACTGAATATTTTTAATTTTATATTATGCTAATTTATATGTGTATTTTAATTGACTTTAATAAATAATGAGATTACTAGGTTTAATTGATCAAGTCAAATAATGGATTTATGCTAACTTCTTTAAAAATTTAAATTATTCAAATCTTTCAAATATTAGGATTCAGAGTTTTTAAATGAAAATTAATCCTTACAAGATTCAGATTTGGATTCAAAATTTTAAATTTGGAAAAGATTAAATATAATCCAATTGCTAACGACAAAAGGTCATATTCATGACTTGACAGAAAGGTCACTTAAATTATTTTTTTAGCACGGCGTCTTACAACCTGTACAGGTTATACGCCTATGTACTAATTACACTTATGTGTTAGGAAAGAGGGAGGTTGAATTTATAGGAAGTGTACCTGCATTTGTGTTAAGGAAAACCACCCTCAGTACACTCGACAAAGATTCGAACCCCGATCTCCCCGTCATCAGCAGTCTAGTCTAACACAAGAATGATGTCTTAGACCATGCAGCCACCAAAGCTGGTAAAATATAATTCATTAGTTGCAATGTAACCACTATATTTAATAATAAATTTGTCTCACTACTGAAACACTAGGACAATGAATGAACTGTCACCACCTTGACAATTAATTATGAAATTATTACAGCTAGTTAACAGAATTAAATTCATTTTTTTTTAAACAATTTGATGATCAATCACCTCTAATAATACAGTTATAATCATGATCAAAAATTTGTAACTTTCATAAAATTTTAGTTATCTTTTAATAAATTAAATTGAGGTAATAAAGTTAATTACTACTTTCTACCCTTAAAAAAATGTCTAAAAACCATTAGTTTGCTATTCAAAAAGTTGTCAAACTTATTTCATCTCCTATTTCACAATACATTCAACTAAATACTTAAATAAATATACTAGAACTAACAGATACATTTTTTTAATAAACAGTGTTGATAAAAATAGAAAATTAATGTAGGCTATAATTTCAAAAATAAGTTCAATTTATAGATCTCAATTTCAGCCATATAAATCAGCAAAGTGTAATTCCCAAACACACAATTTGAACTTGTAGACCTACTCATGCTTCAGTACTGACATAAAAAGGAGGGTTTTACTGCCTCTCACTAATGTGTTGGGAGCTTTCAAATCTGCCATTACATAAAACCAAACATCTTCCTTAGCCCCTTAACCTTCTATTGACCAAGAGATACTGACAAACTAAGTATTTCTATCCATGCTGAAATGGAAACTTTTGCTTGATTAAACTTAAACCAGTACTAGTTTGGAAACAGTAGACCTTGATCCATGTTATTATCGTTAATACAGTCTTACTAGTAGTTCTGTGAACAGTAGACCTCCCTCCATGTTATTATAATTATTACAGTCCTACTAGTAGTTATGTGAACAGTAGACCTCACTCCCTCCATGTTATTATCATTACTACAGTCTTACTAGTAGTTCTGTGAACAGTAGACCTCCCTCCATGTTATTATCGTTACTACAGTCTTACTAGTAGTTCTGTGAACAGTAGACCTCCCTCCATGTTATTATCGTTACTACAGTCTTACTAGTAGTTCTGTGAACAGTAGACCTCCCTCCATGTTATTATCGTTACTACAGTCTTACTAGTAGTTCTGTGAACAGTAGACCTCCCTCCATGTTATTATCGTTACTACAGTCTTACTAGTAGTTCTGTGAACAGTAGACCTCCCTCCATGTTATTATCGTTACTACAGTCTTACTAGTAGTTCTGTGAACAGTAGACCTCCCTCCATGTTATTATCGTTACTACAGTCTTACTAGTAGTTCTGTGAACAGTAGACCTCCCTCCATGTTATTATCGTTACTACAGTCTTACTAGTAGTTCTGTGAACAGTAGACCTCCCTCCATGTTATTATCGTTACTACAGTCTTACTAGTAGTTCTGTGAACAGTAGACCTCCCTCCATGTTATTATCGTTACTACAGTCTTACTAGTAGTTCTGTGAACAGTAGACCTCCCTCCATGTTATTATCGTTACTACAGTCTTACTAGTAGTTCTGTGAACAGTAGACCTCCCTCCATGTTATTATCGTTACTACAGTCTTACTAGTAGTTCTGTGAACAGTAGACCTCACTCCCTCCATGTTATTATCGTTACTACAGTCTTACTAGTAGTTCTGTGAACAGTAGACCTCACTCCCTTCATGTTATTATCATCACTACAGTCTTACTAGTAGTTCTGTGAACAGTAGACCTCACTCCCTCCATGTTATTATCGTTACTACAGTCATACTAGTAGTTCTGTGAACAGTAGACCTCACTACCTCCATGTTATTATCGTTACTACAGTCTTACTAGCAGTTCTCTCTGAACAGTAGACCTCACTCCCTCCATATTATTATCGTTACTGCAGTCTTTTTGGATTTAAAATTGAATTACATTCTATAAAATTCTCCTTGTATTTTAAATTTAGATTTTTCCGTAGAGTTTAAGTTAAACAGAAAATAGATGAATACTAAATTCAATAGTGTATCATATTCAAAATAATTGTCGTTCACATGTTTTAAGGCTGTAGGCCAAAATTTACAAAACAAAATCACACACTGGTATTCAATCGAATGATTAAAATTTTTAATTCAAATCAGTTGATTTGAGCTATTAATAAAAAAACCTTTTAAGTGTCTGCAACATCAAAGTGGAAAAGCAAATTAAAAAACCTTGTGCATACGTTCTTAAGCCTAGGTTCAAAAGTTATCCCTGCCAATATTTGTTAATATTGATCCATGCATTTGGCTGTTATCGCAGAACACACTGACAGATTTTTGAGTGTCCTTACTCCTTCACCCCCACCCTTCCTCACTCAAACACACATTATTTTTGAGGGGATCATTAATTCCAAAGGGGGCGTGACAATTTCCATAGGATTGGACCCTCTGACCCCACCTTTATAATTCCGTGTATTTTGCACTGTGTTTCTAACAACTTTTAGAGGTAACCAGTATTCCCAAAAGCAGCCCTTGTAATGCTGGTGTATTTCTTCTAAGTTACCATCTATATTCCTACCCTTAAAGCCATCACTAACCCTTGTTTTGATCTTTGGTCAATGTATAAATATATTTGTATTATTCCAGGTCACCTGGCACACCCTCTTCCATTTTGGTTGATCTCTCAAACTTCTCCCTCAGCCACGCGTCTACAGTGCGCTACTTTAGATTCCATGTCCTTCTGCGCTTGGTCGATCCATCTTGTCCGTGGTCTTCCAATAGGTCTTCTACCCTTCTCTTTGTTCTGTAAGTTTTTCGTAAGCGTTCTGTCCTCCATTCTCATCACATGACCTAACCACAGCAACCCTTTTTTTCTTCAGTGTATTTTCTAATAATATTACTTTTAACCGTCCCTTATTATTTCGTTCCTTATCCTGTATCATTTTGTTAGATTCTCAATTACTCTTAGGAACCTCTTCTCTGCTACCTGCAATCTACTTAAATCTCTTTCCATCCAGGTTTCAGAGCCGTGTGTCAATATTGGATGATACTATGTCTTATATAACAAAGTGTTGGCCTCTTTTCCTATATTCCAGCGACAGATTATATCCTTAACCACACAGTGGAATAGTCCACTTTTCTAATTTTTTTGTCTTATTTCCTCCTCAATATCAGCGTTTGGATTAATCTTACCTCCTAAATGGCAGAAATCTTCCACCTTTTCAAGTTCCTTTCCATTGTTTGTTACTTTCTTTGCCGTATTTGTGTTTCTAGCAACCTTTCATCATCTTACTCTTTTACAAGTTCATGTTCAATTCATATCATTCCAAGATTTGTTTTGAAGCAATTATATAAAATGTTTTATGTATTTTTTCATCATGATATTATTTTTATGTCTTTCTTTGGGAAATACTATTAAATGTATCACTAACTATTTTCAGGCAAACTACTTCCATAAAGAAATGTATCCAGTGAAGGCATGGCAGTGAGCAAACTTCAAGTCAGGTTATCATTAGAGAGGATTACAGTTGCCGTAACTTAACTTTGTATCTGATGTTTCTTGTGCTGTTAAGGGAGAATGCGGCTTTAGCAGCACGTCTCTCACGCAGTATTTCAATTTGTAGACACACAAGTCGACATGTTATTAAAACACTAATTATTGAATGTGATTAGCTCATTTTCCCAGGATTTTTTTTTTTTTGGGGTAGAAGAAGAAACAGATGTAAATCACCAAAGAAAAAGAAAAATTACGAAAACGGACCCCAAAATCATTAAAGATAAATGTAATTGGAAGTGTGTCAATAATACCTTGGGCAGTATTTTTTAAATCAAATAAGATCAACCATGTATATTTGTGTAAGTGTAGTATTAATCTCAGATAGCTAAAGTAGAGGTTTCATTGAAATATTGTAGATTTTGTATGATTTCTAAAAATCGGTTATATAATGCCATTTATTTTGATGGGAAATTTAAGCCAGGTAAAACAAATTAAAAACTGGTGTAATACAACTCATTAAAATAGTAACTGTATGTGTGTATATTTATAAAAGTGTTTTTTCTAATACTTCCATCAGAAATTCGGCAACAAAAATTTACACACACACACAAGGTGTTTGTTCAGAAACTCATAGCCCAAATTGAACATATAGTTTGTTTGAACCAAAAATAATATAAAATCCCTATACACTTACATCCAAAAATCTATGCTAATACTATTAAATTGTGTTCAAAGTTTTGACGTACAGCGCTGGGAGAGCAAAGTTGTCTAGCATGTGTGTACACTCCAAAAACGACAATTGTGTTTAGGCCTATTAATAAAAAAAAGGTGTGCTTCTCAGAAAAGCAGATACATTCTAATAACATTGGATTTGCATTCTATAATTCGATCATTTCTTTGCAAAACTGTACTCGCCAATCAGGATCATCTTGTATTAATGTTTGATATACCATTTTATATGGATGAAACTTAATTCATTTTAATGTATTATGAACCGAACCAATTGATACACCACTAGCAGTCTAGCTCAACACTAAACTAGTGTGCTATGCCACCGAGGCAATTAATAGTATGAGAATATAATCATTCCAGTGTTTAAAATAAGGGGTATTGCCGATACCAAATATATACTTAGGAAACTCTTTTCATTGTA
Source organism: Timema shepardi (assembly GCA_902151425.1). NCBI lineage: Eukaryota > Metazoa > Arthropoda > Insecta > Phasmatodea > Timematidae > Timema > Timema shepardi. Next base: position 26,942 of record CABFVX010003894.1, on the reverse strand, counting down.
TTTTCCATGCTTTTAACTTTTTTTTTAGTTTATAAAGTAGCATATCACTTGTTTATTTTGTTTGTATTAATTTGACAACAAAATGTAAAAATAAAGGCAGCTTTTACAACTTAAGTATTTAATTTTAATTACTGACATATTTTGTGCATTTGCGTATTTAATACAATGGATAAGGAATGAGGAAGGTAAAATGTTTGGGAAATGTCCCCATATTTGCTTTGAAGGAGAATTATAAGAATAATAGGAAAAAAATCTCTCAGTATACCCGATCAGGATTCAAACACTGATATCCCAGTTATTTGCAGTCCAATCTGACGAAGAAGTGAATCCTAAAGAATTGTGACCGCAGAAGTGGGTCACAAAATATCTAATAACTAATTTACAAGACTAGTGTCACGTTTAAACTGTAGAAGCACTGGCATTGTATATTTGGGTCCAAAAATCTCAATTGTTTGAAAAGTTTTGATCGATGAAAGGGGGGTGAGGCGGGGTAAGGGACTACCGCTACCTGGACTTTTGTACTCAGAGAGACAGCAATTCTTAGCTTGTGTTTCTCACGAGGAACATTTTGCAAGTGAGTTGTTTTAAAGAATTCTCACTTGGAAGCGCTGTTATCACTGGATATTTTAAGTTCTACCTGACTCGAGGGGCGCAACAAATCTCCTGTAAGGCTACATATCTGTTATTTCCTTGTTTGTGGCCTCGTCTACACAGAAAAATCAATTAGCTTCTTTCTTTTAGACTGTAAACCATTTTTCAAAATTGGATGTTAACAGTAAAAAGCCAACGAGACAACTAATGGACTTGTTACGGGAATTGATAGTAAAAATAATGCTTTGTTTGCGCTCTTATACACAAACACTTGTACCTTACCGAGCTATGTTTGAATAGACCAAATTCTAATGCCGCGCTCGGTGCCGGCGACTCAAAGACTTGGGAGGCTCATTTATTGTAATAGCTTTTATTTTTAAAAGCTTAAAACCACCATTTTGAAAATGGCACATCACCTACAAGAATATAAAATAAAAAAGGGAGTCCAGGGTGGCTTCAAAACATATTTTACAAAATTCCCTGATTTTTTCAGACAACATTTTTCAATTTCCCCTGATTACTTTTTCCCCAGTTTCAATGGTGGATGATTATTTTTGTTTGATTCATTATTGATCACATTTTTTTTTAAAAAACTCCTCGGTGGCGTAGTTGGCTAACGCGCTTGTCGTGTTGAGCTCGACTGCTGAGGACGGGGAGATAGAGGTTCGAATCTCGGTCGGGTGAACTGGGGGTGGTTTTTCCTAAATGGTTTTCCACTCTCCCTCCACGCAAATTCGGGTTCACTTCCTCTAATTCAACCTTCCCAATTCCTAATCCATTAGAGTAATTAGACCCGCCTCGGTGGCGTAGTTGGCTAACGCACAAGTCGTGCTTAGCTCGACCGCCGAGGACGGGGAGATTGAGGTTCGAATCTCGATCGGGTGAACTGGGGGTGGTTTTCCTAAATGGTTTTCCACTCTCCCTCCACGCAAATGCGGGTTCACTTCCTCTAATTCAACCTTCCTAATCCCCAATCCATTAGTGTAATTAGTACTTAAAGTGTATAACCTGAATGGTTAGTAAGACGCGGTGCTAAATATTATTATTATTAATATTAGAGTAATTAGTACTGAAAGCGTGTAACCCGAACGGGTAGTAAGACGCGGTGCTAAATATTATTATTATTAAAAAAAGTTTGTATCTACTAAACATAAACGATTTTATTACTTATTTTAAAAATTAAAATGTTATTTTATTTAGGTATTATTAACCTTTGTTTTAGTGTTAGGTTGTGAAATTAATGGGATATTTTGACATATTTTTTAACTACCTGACTTTTCCTTATCTTTAGTTAAATTCCCTGACTTTTCTAAGTTTTCCCTGTGCAGCCACCATGGGAGTCACATTTAAACGACCAAAGTGAACCTAACATCACCCAAGGTCATACCAGCCTCACCACCTCTGAACCAGTTTAAAAGAATTTGTTCTGCAATGTGTAGTTTTCGAGATATTTTGGTGGAAAGTTTTCAAATGAACATCCGCTATATATTAATTAAGCGGGGAAAGGTTTATTCAATGCTACTTATTTTCACATATTATATATTGGACTAAATGTTTTAATTAATTTTGTTAAATATTTTGTAGGTAATACAACATAGAAATCAGGGCTCTGGTAATAAATAATTTAACTATTATATGGTACTACAAAATAGCTTTTTATTATTTTAGTTATCAGGGTGCATGTTTTATTCTGACATTAAAATCCCCGGGGACGTTTCAAAACGCCTAAAATTAAGCCTGCTATTTAAATAAGTGACTTAATAGGTGTTAAAATATGTAATTATATCATGATTCTAGCAATCTACGTCACACCCACTCCGGTCATTGCCATCAGACTAGGTTTTGGAAGAGATCCACGGATAAATAGAATACAAAAAAGTGAATATATATTATCTATTCCGATAATTCATTGGTTTCCACTTTTACAAACGAGTGTTTCTATTGGTGCTAAAGTTGTTGCCGGAGCAAAAGGTGCTTAAATGTGGCTGCCAACGTCTTATTTACAAGCCTAAATTTACATATATCAATAATTTCTATAAAATTACTTGAATTGGATACCATATTTTTGCTAAAATTTGTTAACACAATATATCTTAAATAATGTTCTTGGCCTACTTGATTTACACTTTACAGTAAATAATTATTTCAAGCTCATCTAGAACATGAACAAACTAAATAGTACAAACCAACGTTGCTAGTAAACACGTCTTTGCCCAGAGGCCAGTATAGTCCTACCTGATGAAGCGCGCATGCGCACAACAGCCAAACAGTAGCATTAGAGGGGAGGGGAAATTTCCTAGCATGAAGCGAATGACTTTCACGATGTCAGTCGAGTGAGAATAGTGTTAGAGGCGAGTGAGGTACGTCGGCAGCGGCCAGTGGCTCACTGGGACAATTCGTGTCAGCGCAACATCTACTGGATACGTGTGCTGTGATGATGCAACTTTTCATGTCAACTAACGCGTTATGAATGTGCAAATTTTATACTCTTTAGTAGTTTAGTATTGTGATTACTTTGTTCAAGTGTTTCAAACATTATCGGAAAGGTAAGCTCTATGATACATGAGCATAATGACAGCTTTTTAGAAGTGGTAATTCTTTTTATTTGTAATATTTAAAAAAAATATTTAAAAGCAAACTTAATTTCAAATGAAAATGGCGTCCCCACGAGGCGAACCCGACTCGACCCCGATATGTCGCTGTCGGGTTTTATATTTGGGTTCCGCGGTCCCTCACGTGACCAAAGATGGACTCCAAGGAATCCAAGAGCCTCTCAGGGAGCTCTATCCAGAACAGGGAGCCCTCGGGGCACGCGGCATAGATTCTTGGCTCAGCGTCTGGAGCAATGGATTATTACTCGAAAACGTGGACGAGAATCACAAAAAGGTGACTCGTTTCTTTCCAATCGACACGCTCCACTACTGCGCCGCTGTCAGGTATGTACTGGTACCCGAGAAGGCGTCGGCGACGTCCTCCACCCCTTCCAACCCGGTCGTACCAAGGTTCCTTCCTTTAGACTCGCCGTTCGCTCGCAACCCGAACCCGAGCCATCCTCCCTTGTTTGCCGCAATCCTACGTCGGACGACGGGCATCAAGGTGCTTGAATGCCACGCTTTCATCTGTAAGAGAGAGATGGCCGCCAACGCCCTCGTCCGCTGCTGCTTTCACGCGTACGCTGACTCTTCGTATGCGCGTCACGTCGATGGCAGTGGCGCAGGTGGAGGAGCCAGCGTGTACGGGACTTTGAGGAGCCACCGCGAAGCTTCTTCCGGCCGCGGTCCTCACATGACGAGCGCTAGTATCGAGAAGGTGGAAGGTTGGCGGCAAATGTCGCCGGGAGGTCTCGCTGCCGGAAGCAGGCTCACGCTGAATAGTAATGCCGGTCAGAATCACAATGGCACGCTTACATCAAATGTATCCGGCGCGTCTGCCGGGGACAATATATCCATCTACAACGGCGACGAGAATCACAAAGTGTGGGCAGGAATGCCGGGCTCAGGGGGTACGGACCACGAAGAGATCTATGGAGGTAGCACGATGCGCAGTGGCCGCTCTGCAAGGCCGAGGCAAGTCGTAGCTCCGGTGAGTGTACCACCCCCTCCACCCTCGCCGAAACAAGAAGCCAAAGCTCAAAAGAAGGCCAACAAAGACCGGAACCGACGAAGGAAAATGTTGAGTGGCAATCGCGAAGAACTTTATCCTCTAATGAACGGCTCATTAATGAGAGGATCTTCCGCTACCATGAACGGAATGCGTTCTTCTAGTTCTCTGAGCGGAACTTTAGTCAAAGGAGGAACCCTTCAGCACCATTATGCCAACGGAACACTAATGCGACCTACGTCTGCACTCCAGGGAAACGAGTATCACCAACATCACCATTCCCCACCCATTATTCTAGTTCAACACCCTACAGCAACGATGCCTTACCCGTCCATGGTACGGCCCAGATCCAAGAGAATGCTCACCGGTACGTTCCCTCACCCCAGGCCTGTGCCAGGAATGCTAGTCCCCGCTCGACCAATGATGGGCGCACCCATGATGCCACATCCTGGGCAGGTGTTGGGAGCTCCAGGACCGGTCATGGCCCCCATCTCTTTGAGGAAAAAATCCAAACAACAAGTGACTCTAGAGGAACCTATCTGCATGCCATCGACTCGTCCTCTGAGTCCCATCGCTTCTTTCCAACCGGGTCATTTCCCACATGAGGCTTACCTCATGCAGCACTACGCTTCCACCATGGACTCTAAAACCAAGAAGAAATCTTCCAAATACGAGGGAGAGAATGCACATTCTAAGAAAGGGGCCGCCATTTACAATGGTATACCGATGGCAAACAACGAAGGAGACTCCCCCTCACCCCCCATGATTGTCGTCGACGAATCCCCTTTCAATACAGGAATATACAGGAAGAAAGGGCACCTCAACGAAAGGGCTTTCTCGTATTCGATCCGCCAAGAGCATCGTTCCCGATCTTACGGTTCATTAGCGAATCTGAAGTTCGCCACACCAATCCCAAACGGTGGAGGTCCCCCTGAAGGGAGTAACAAGGAAGAGTTAAAGAAAGAGAGAGAGATAATGCAGATGATGCAAGACTTGGATTTGTCTGGAGACGAGCTGGAGAGATGCGAGGTCCCAGCAGGAATGTACGAGAGTCATCGAACTGCAGCCCTCGCTTCCAGAAGATAGAAACGCCCACCACCTCAGCTGTCTTGTAACACAAGGTAGGATTTTATCCTTTATCGCCTTCCTTTGGTCACACATACAGTAGCCTCATGATTTCTTTGGTGCTGACTGACGGCTTTGAAAAGTTACCAGACTAAATTATGAATCCCTACGCCAGGCCATATGATCTGCAAAAACAAATGTTTAGCAGCTGTCACTTCTGACAGTCAAAATTTAGGTATATACCTAAACGTTGACTGTCAGAAGTCAGTTGTGAGCAGTCAGTCAGCACCAAAGAAGTCACGGGGCTACTGTAGCTGCGGGAATTAACGTTGTTTGTCTTCAAATAAAACATTTTCACACTGAGATATTTTAAACACATGATCTATAAACATAGATCTCAATTTTCCTACGAAAGACCTTTAAAAAGATACACACTTTTTGCATAAACAATGATAACATTTTACTAAGTTATATAATTAGTTTTATATTATATGTTTCAATATTATCTATCAAAAGAAAGGAGTCGAACCGAAAAATTTATCGGTTCTGTTTCTTCCAATAATTATTTTAAGATTCCAGTCCTGATAGCGGTAAGAGAATTTTTTTTAAAAAAATCCCGTTATTTTCCGTTCTTAATTAGGTTTTGGTTCGTTTAATTTTTACATATTATTATTAGCACCGCGTCTTACTACCCGTTCGGGTTATACGCACTTACGCTAATGTGTGATGGTAGGATGATTGTGAGATGAAATGAAGGACCTACAGTTTAACGTGGAATCCGAACCACGGTGGAGGCCTGGCATTCCTCACATTCACAAGATGTCTTGTCAGGGTGAAGGAAGGGTTTGGTAATCAGATATTTTTTTTTACTTAAGTGGGTATTATCTTTAAAAATAGTTTCAAATCATTATTAAGTTAATAACTAGAAACACTTTTTTCTATTTATATTTTTAATTGAAAAAAAAGAAGGAAAAATTGAATTATATAATGTTAGTTTGACGCAGCAAAAATTTAGCTAATTACCTTATTTTAAAGATAAGGAAATTACGAATATGATTTTAGTTGATTTGTTTAAAAAAATATATAACGTTTGTTTCATTTATGTTTATAATATACAAAAACATTATTTTAGGCTTGATTAATAGCTATTAAAATATTATCACATTTGGTTATCTGTTCGGGTTAAACATATATTATATGACAATTACTCTAATGGGGTAGGGAATAGGAAGGTATAATTTAAAGGATGTGTGTCCTCATTTGCGTGGACAGTGGGGAAACCATTTAGTAAAAACCACCCTCAGTAGACCCAACTGGGATTCGAACCCCGATCTATTGGGAGAGTGACACCTTAGACCACGCGGTCACCGAAGTGGGTGGCGGTCAAACTAAAGATAATTACTTGATTTGATCGTATTTATTAATTTAGTGTAGACACCCGCTTTGATGACCGCATGGTCTAAGGCGCTAATCTCGCGTTAGACTAGATAGTCGATGAAGGAGAGATCGGGATTCAAATCCTGGTCCAGTGTAATGAGGGTGGTTTACCCTAAATGGTAAATGTGGATACACTTCCTCTAAATTGAACCTTCCTCGTAATTAGTACATAAGCGTATAACCCGAATGGGTAGTAAGACGCGACGCTGTGCTCTAATGAAGAAACGTAACAAAGCGTTCTTAGCACAAATGATGACTAGCGAATATATGGTCCTTTATTTGAGTCACGTGGTGTCTCACGAAGGGGAACGGGATTTGAACCTAGCGTGACGGACCGTGACATACCGTGACGTGATGCCTTCATCGTGATGTCATACCTGGGTCCTGGGTCGAGTCAAGAAATACTCATCCCAGTGTTTCACAAACATTTTAGATCGACAAATTTTCGTGACCGGAGGATGGAGGGGACGCGAGAAAAGGCCAGTTTTTTTTATAGCAAAACTTTTTTGGCCAAAATAAATCACATATTGCTTCAGTAGAAACTTAAATAGTTGAATTTATTTCGCATGGTGACAGCAGTTGTTGAATATCTGTCAAGGGTGTCCTGAAATTTAATAAGAACTTTTTCTCTTCATTTAAAAATGTCCTATCTAATGACGCCATGCTTATGACAGATATTCAACAACTGTTGATATCACTATGTGAAGGAACTTAAATCATATATTTATACTGAAAATTTAAAAAAACTCTATTTTGGCCAAATTGTTTGTTTCAAAAACTATGGAAATAAGGACCCTAACTTGTGGTCCTCTACTACTTGATCTTTTTTTTAAGGGGGCTGGGGTAGCCAACTCTAATTTTTCCGTTGTCACATTTTCCACCCTTGCTCTCCAGTAATAAAGGCTTTCACGAAAGCTCTTTTTATCAGTAGTTTTCGTAGCCCAGTTTGTGGAAAGATTATCCAGTACTAATGTACTGTACCGTTGTCCAGGGGACACCCGAATGTACTAATAGTACATCCTTTCCGTGGAGGCTCTTTCCATGTCCCGATGAGATGAGGTGATGGTGAGTATGAGGGTGATAATGAGTGTGAGGGTGATGGTGAGTATGAGGGTGATAATGAGTGTGAGGGTGATAGTGAGTGTGAGGGTATGGAACTAGTGGGAACGCTTAGACCTAACTAACCAAACTCTGGTGACCGTTGGGGAAGTTCCCCTTTTGGGGAAAATTAACCCAAGTTACCATCCGGGAATCGAGCCCGGTAGCCCTAGGCTCGTAACCAGGTGCACTGACCACCACACCGTGGGAATGTTTAAGGTTTATATGGGATGGTACTAAAGCGATGGTCCATCTACGGAGGGAGTGTAGCTAAGAGACAGCTAGCAGAAGATTTGTATTACAAACATTGTTTGAAAGTCACTAATGTTAAACTATACGGAGATAATTAATACGATATTATGAATAAAAAGTTTTAATAAACGTTTCTAATAATACTTAACCAAGAATCATAAATATTATTTCTGTTGTCAACATCCCTTTTTCTCAACTAATACAAAGACTACAGCGATTGATAAGGTATCAGTGGATATGATTTTTTACCGGCTTCCGACAAAGAATACTCAGTTTACGTTAAAACACGTTGTTTGTTTAAAATTTAAGTTAAAAGAAAAAAATCTAACAATATTTTTGTATCAATCATCACAAATAAACTCATTGTTATTTTGTGTATACACTTCGCTGAGTATTTAATTTCAACAACAATCCAAAAAAATAATACATCATTTGTGTGTGGG
>CABFVX010003894.1:6476-18152 GCA_902151425.1 Timema shepardi | reverse complement strand
GGGTTGAATGTGTGAAAGTTTCGCTACGGTTTACTGGTTAGTCTATAATTTCCATTTTCATAACTTATTGAAAGAATCAAATTTATTAATAAAACCAATGTGTTTTTTGTTTCATGGTTGTGGCAACAAGAGAGATTTTAGAGATTGAAATAATTAACTAAAAAGTATTATATTCATACTTTATCTTCATATAAATGGGCTCCAAAATTAATAGATTATTTTTATAATTACTTAGGTGATCTGGTGGTCTAGGGGTAAGGTGTCAGACTTCTGTGTTGGGAGTCCAAGGTTCAATCCTCGGTCCCCGCACAGATTTATCTGATTGCCAAACCCTTCCTTCACCTCTGACAAGACGTGTATTAATCACAACTTGTGAATGTGTGGAATGCCAGGCCACCACCGTGGTTCTGATCCCACGTTAAACTGTAGGTCCTCCATTTCATCTCACAATCACCCTACCATTACACATTTGCGTAAGTACGTGTAACCGGAACGGGTAGTAAGACACGGTGCTAAATAATAATAAATTTTAAGTGAAATACAGAGTATACACGTCACCTCTACAATAGAGTCATATAAACGGTTATTTTAATAATTTCGTATTTAAATAATGCAAACACGCTTCAAAGAGGAAAAAAATTGATTTGTATTCAAAGATTTGAATGCCAAACGTGACAGAAGCCCATCATATGGTCTTGCATATCGTATGGCTTGGCGAATGTATACATGAGAGTAGGTCTGGTACGGTTTGTTAGCAGTCAGTTACCTACACTCCGACTCTGGGTAGGCTATAGATATACCTAACGGTAAAGGTATTGGGCACGCGTTCATTGAACTACTTCTGTCCGTTTTCATTCTTGGCTTGTATTCCTCTAATCCCAGTTCAACCACTTCCTCCACTGCTTGTATTCCTATAATCCCAGTTAAGCCACTTCCTCCACTGCTTGTATTCCTATAATCCCAGTTCAACCACTTCCTCCACTGCTTGTATTCCTATAATCCCAGTTAAGCCACTTCCTCCACTGCTTTTATTCCTATAATCCCAGTTAAGCCACTTCCTCCACTGCTTATAGTCCTGTAATACCAATTAAACCACTTCCTCCACTGATAATTAAACGCAACACTGTTTATGCCCAATGAGCATGTTCTAATGCTTCCAGAAGAGACACAAAAACATGGTGGGTGGTTACAGGCAGGAAAAACACGGGAATGTTTTGATGTCGAGGAATTTAGTTAATAAACTTTTTTTTTCTTGCATATTAACAAAATTATTTGCCGAGATGTTTTCCACACTTCCTCCCTCCACCTTCCTTATCCCTAATTTTGACTTTGAAGACATTGTTTTGTGCACCTTGAGGATTAGAAATTATTCTAAAATAATTTAGTTTCAAGCTAGTTTTAAGGAGAATATTTGATATATCTCTTGTTGAGTGTGCCATTAATAAAAAAAATTGATTAATATAATATATTTTTTAAATCCAAACCATCAGATGGAGCTAAAATATAAGGAGATAAATTATAAGGTAGGTGCCGTTAGATTAATTTATATATTATTTCAGTAACCCCTTATTCATAACGATAGCTACGCCACTGATATAATTATATTCCTCTAACGGGTAAAACGAGGTATATACATTTAAAAAAATCAAATTGACCCTGAAATAACCTAGCCTAATCCAACCTTTAGGTCAGTTTGGATTAGGCATGGTTAGATTAGGTTAGGTTATTGTTTTAATTTATGATTGCTGGTCGAAGCTATAACTGGGAATCCCCCCCTCCCCCAGCTGACTCTAGAGATGGTTAAAACTCAAAATATAAACATATTCTAAGATATGTCGGTGTTTTACCATCAGATATTGGTAAATGCTAGAATATACCGGTAAATTCTAAGATTTACCGGTCTTCGGACTTTTACATTTATATATATATATATATATATATATATATATAAAAAAACACACACACAAAACACATCTTAGTAACGGCTGAGACGCGGTGGGAAAAATGACATTCTCTTCAGACAAGTGGGACGACAGTCTAGTATCAGAAACAGTCATGACCTACATCCTTTGAAAGGGACAAATATTTCAACGTTGTCTAAACACGATCCATTAAGTGTTTGTGTGATCACATCCTAGAAGGATAAGGAAGAATGCGGCCAAACTGTCTCCTTTACAAACCTTTTCCTACTTTGTATCAATCCGGGGTGTAAATAACAAGCGAACACGGGACAGTTTCTAAACATAGTGCGTCGACATCCCCCCTTTCCTACCGCGTCTTAATATCCGTTTGGGTTTTACACATTTTAATTGCGCTAATGGAATTTACAAGAAATGTAGGAAGGAGATTTTCTTGAAGGAAGAGTTAAAACCATTAGTAAAAAAAAAAGTTTGAGATTCAAACCCTGAACTAAAAATAGATAGGCCTATATATACACTAGAGTCGCGATTATCCCGCCTTCGATTATCCGGTCCTCTGTATTATCCGACCCGGTGATTGGCTCATAGTAAACAAACGGTACATATCCACTATTAAACCTTTATTTAATTTATAATGTTATCCATTTAACGCTCTTATTTTCACTTGGGGATGTTCTATTTCCAAATTAAAGTACTGTATAATATAGTAAAGATTTTAAAAATGTATTTCTCGTTTAATTTCTACTGTGCCCTTACAATTACTGTATGCTTATTTTCCATCACAATCAGAAAATGGGCAGTTTTAACTAAAACAATTCCTTCACCTCTGACAAGACATCTTTTGAATGTGGGGAATGCCAGGCCTCCACCGTGGTTCGGATTCCACGTTAAACTGTAGGTCCTCCATTTCATCTCACAATCAATCTACCATTACACATTAGCGTAAGTGCGTACAACCCGAACGGGTAGTAAGACGCGGTGCTAATAATAATAATAATAATAATAATAATAATAAACTAAAACAAAGTTAAATGTTCTGTAAAGATTTTTAAAAAAATAGGCAAACCCATTCTGAAAATGATTTACACTCGTTCTCCGTATTATTCGGCTTTTCAATTATCCGGCCACCACTTTAAGCTGGATAGTCGCGACTCTAGTATATTTTTGATGTACTATTTTTCCGAAATTGCGGTAAAACATTTGAATATCTTTGTAACGCATTTCGATGGTCGATTGTTTTAAACCTCTAGAGTTACTCTCGCTATAGGCTGGATTGCCGATGATGAGGAGTTCGGGGGTTTAGAATACCGTTAGGATGTACTGAAGGTTGTTTTCCCCCTTTTCTCTCCATGCAAATAAAGGTACATTTCCTCTAAATTCAACCTTTCTCGAAACTTAACACATTAACATAATTAGTACAAATACGTATAACCCGAACAGGTAATAAGATGCGGTGCTAGAAAAAATCTCTTATATTTGAGACTTTTTCACATAATCATCGGTTAGCTTTCATATTTTTGTCCTACGGTGAGAGAGAAAGTATTGTGATCGTTAAAAAATCGGATTCGATATTTTGATATATGTCGACATTTCACTATTCTCAGAACTAGAAAGTAGTTTCCACAAAGCTGTCTGTCTGTACCTCGGGCTAGAGCCTAAACTATTTTACCGATTGGGCTAAAACTTGGTAGGCCTATCTATGGTTTACATAGGTTTTTAATAAGGTAATAAGGTTTTGAAATTATCTATCAAAAATTTAAAGGTCGTTTACTAAGGTTGAAAGTAGAAAAAATCCATTTTCTCAAAATCTGCTATAATAATATTGTTTATAACTTGTATATTGATATAGTTTAGTATTACAAACAAAATGGAGCATCTCAATTTCTAATGAAAATAACTTTAAGGATACCGGTAACTTTATATCTGGGGAAATTTGAAATTTTGATCAAATATCAACAAAACTTTGAGATAAAAAATAACTTATCACTGCATAGTTGTAGTAATCTCAAAAAAGAACAATATTTATTTTAAATATTATTTTATAAAATAAATATTTTTCAAGATATAGGCTAAATATATTTTTTAATAGAACGGAAATGGGGAATTGAAAAGCCACAGAACAAATAATATGTTACTGTAACAGTGTATATAGTTTTATGTTTGCTTTTTGGTGAAATACGATGTTCTCTTTCCCCCTATTTGGCTTCTATAACAATGTATATTATTAAGTTTTATACATATCACTAGTTATCCGTATAATTTAGATACACAATAATGCGCGTCTGGGCTACATCACACGTAGCTCAGGTTGCATAAATATTAGCCCGTACTAATGTACCGTTCTCCAGGGGACGTCCGAATGTACTAATAGTAGATCTACATCCTTTCCGTGGAGGCTCTTTCCCTGTCCTTATAAGATGAGGTGATGGTGATAGTGAGTATGAGGGTCATAATGAGTTTGAGGGAAATAGTGAGTATGAGGGAGATAGTAAGTATGAGGGCGATAGTGAGTATTAGTCGGGAGTCGAACCCGGGACCCCTAGGCTCGTATCCATGTGTACTAACCATTACACCACGTGGCCGGTTATAATTTAAATAAAGGAGCAAGAACATAGGCCTGCCTATGTTCGGTACACCGTACCATTTATTTAAAAATGAAAATAGGTTGAGTAGAACTTCAGACATCATCATCATCATCAAAAGAAATCTCTTCAAGTTCGATTTAAAATGAGGTACTGTTACCAGGCTAAGAATCGAAAAAGAAAGTTTGAATGTCTCCCCATTGTTTTCTGCCAACATTGTATGAATGTTAGTCCAAGTATTATTATTTCTTTAACGTGTAAAGTAGTAGACCGCATCGAATTAATGGCAATGGGATAATAGAAACCGTTTATAAACGTTGGCCCTTTGTTGAATAAAAATAATATTTTTTTTTGTTTCCCTTAGCTGTTTTTCACTCATTAGATTTACAAAAAAAACATTTATGGAAGTTGAAAATCGCGCAATCCTAGCATGTTTGTGCGACCGAAGGATAAAACGAATTACGTAAGCATACATGACTCATATCTTAAGAAAGACATCACGTTGCAAATAATATATTATGTTCTCACTCACTTCGAAGGTATTCTTATGGCCTGAAAGGTTCGATTACACTTATGATGTTCCCTACACTAACCTAGTGGTTTTCAAACTTTTAGGTATTTAGACAATGTATGGCGGTTCGTGAAAAGTTTTTGAAATGTAATAATTTTGAAACTATTTGAAAATAAAAAATCATGGAAAAAACTTGGGAAAGTGAAGGACAAACTATTATATTTAAAAAAATCCTCATGTCCATTTAATCTGGTTTGGTCACAAACGATTGTCTTTTAAAAATTTGGGCTTGGCCCTAGGATATTTGGTGAGCACTGCACTAGCTTAAGGTGACCGACCATTCGTCCCCAAAATAACAATTATGTGTCTGTATGATTTTCTCCACCATTTGTTAAATATAGTAATGCAATTTAAAATATTTGAATAAAAAGGTTTTGATCAATTGGTCATTGTCATGAACTGTTTCCAGCCTGTGGCCAGTTCACATTTGTAAAATGCCTCTATATACCTCTGTCCTTTCACCATTATTCCTCCCTTAGCTCTCATCCATTTTTCTCCTCGCTCGCAAACTCTCAGTTATCTATTCCTCCCATCTCTTTCTTGGTCTCCCTTGTGGTATTTTCCCTCCAAACTTCATTTCCATCACTCTTCTTGAGATTATTTTCTTTTCCATCCTCATTACTTGATCATACCATCTCAGTCTTACTTCCCCTACCACCTCATGTACTCACTGTGCCCTCACTCTTTCCCGGACAACTTAATTCCCGTGGCCTCCACTTTCCTATTCTCTGCATCCAATCTCCATCTTTCTGCTGCATACTTAACTATGGGTAGCCTACCAAGCACATCCTATACAGGCAGCACACCATTACGCTTCAGGGCTACTCCTCTTTTTAATAACTCGTTTCATGTAAAATTTTGCATCACTGTACATCATTATAGCTAGCGATGAGTATTTATCACTAAATATGATTGGATTGTCTTAACCTTTGGTTCTCTATTGTGCGTAGTCTAGTTCAGTACTTTCATTCATGTTAATGAGTTCTGATTATGCTGGCAACACCTCATGACATGAAACTGAATCCTAATTAAATTAACACTTTCATCTAGCAAGCTTTAAGAGCTGGGTTTATTTTTCAGTAAACATGACTGAGTTATTATAATTAGCGGCGAGTATCCTTGATTAGAGAGGACTCTCAACCAATCACATCATAATAAGTTGAAATTCCCTCCCGGGGTGAAAACAATTATTCACTAGATACCTCTATTAGATCAGTTTATGTATACAGGACCTATTCGTGATTGGTTCTGAACGCCCATATTCAATTACCAACCGACTTTACTGATGATTTTTTTCGCGAAAGTAAAGCTAAGAAACTAAGTTATTCGTTCGAGAAAAACATCATCATATTTAATTTTAGTTTTTTGTCCTAATGACAAGGTCATATTAAATTCATTTGAATAATTGTATTTTAGACTATTTACATTATGTCATATTAAGGTTACAATCATATTGGCACGTCAAGTAGATTCTTCTACCTCATATGAGGTTAGGGCATGTCGCGTCAAAGGAATCCTGCTTCTTGGGAGGTTAAAGCGTGCGTGCTCCATTAAGTAAACCCTGCTTTTTGAGAAGTTAAAACATGCTGCATTAAGGGTTAAGGTACTTCCTATCCCACCCATGTTAAAATGACAATGATTAGGTACAATTTTATCAATGACCATTCATAACAAAAATTGAGATAAATAACACACAACAACTCAAATATATTCTACATGGTATACCAATTAATATTTTTACACCATTTTAATTTTTTTGTGTGATTTTTTTAAAGATATTTTTTCCCCCACATGTTTTCGTGTAAAAATTTATTTTCTTTCTTTATGTTCAAAATTTAAAAATTGTAATCGGTATACGATGCTCACAAAACATAAGGAAAAAACATGGGGAAAAAATCAATATAATATCTTATATAATGGCTGAGAAATTGGTACCTAAATTTGAAGGAAAAAAACTTTTTTCGGGAAATCCAGCTTGGATATAAAGTATAAAATAAAGTTATTTTCATCCCAAGAAATGAATGTGTTAATACAATGTTTACTTTTTTAATGCATTCTTGGACCATACTCAGGTTCGTTAGGATCTTCTTGTTCTAGTAACTTTTCACGAATCTTCATTTTTACTTGCCTATCCTTCATTCTTGCGTCCTTTGACAGTAGTTTCAGTGCGTAATCCGCCTTTCTTATTCATACTGAACCAATAAATTTGAGGCGATTCATAGTATTTGAACGGTAATTTATTCCTAACTTCTTTAGAACAGCAAATTTACCAATATTGCTATAATTTTAAGTAGTTACTGCATCGTTCACACATAAACTCAATACTTTGCTGCCAATAAATGTTGTTTTAGGAAGTGGAGAGCAAATAACACTATTGAAGCTTTAATTAGGGTTTTGTGTTTTCCCATGAAGACACTTTTTCAAAAGTTCAGGGTTGGCTAAATCCCTGAAAATTGGTTTTTATGGTTTTCAGAACACATTCTGGAAGATAATTTTTGTGCTCATAAGCAATTACAAACAATCTGGCCTTATTATACTTGTAACAGCTATTTTCACCAGATGGACACAAACCATGTTGAGGATTTTGGTCGGTTGATAGTTTATGAAACCAAATGGGCCACACATCTTTTCTAATGTTTTCAACGCTGTCCGAGTTCCTTCTTATAACCATTGCATAGTAGTTTTGAATTTCTAAGTCAAGTTACCGTTCTCTTCTGAATGTGACCTACACATTCAATTTTTACAATAGGTGTTTCACCATAAGATTTTTCTTCCAAAACTTTCTTGAAAGCCTTAGAATCTCCATCACCAAGATAGTGTGTATATTTTACTCCACGGCTTACCTCCGAGCGTTTGAAAATTTCAACTGCTCCTGATGACTCCATAAATTCACTAGCACCTTTAAAATTAGCCCTGCATGCGTGATTGTTATGTGAACCTTGATAGTCATGGCAAGATTTGTAAAGATATGCTACATCCGAAATCTTACCATTATCAATGCTTGTTGCAGTCATCACACCATGCAATGAAGAGTGACCTCGTTTTTGCCAGGTGCCATTGAATGCTGCAATTATTTCATTACTTCCTTCATATTCATAAACAGCTTTTGTAACAGCTTTTTTCATGAAACTTTATGCAACATTTTCCAAAGAACTGAAAATATAGTTTTGTATTTTAGAGAACTTTGTTGATGGAGTTAGAAGATCCAGTATGGAGTTCGGCATTTGCCCCCAGCTCTGCCTTTAGTGATTGAACGTAAATCGTATACACACCTCACATTTATTTAATTGTGATTGTCCAATCTTTTTGAGTTATTGAAATTGAAGTGCTGTTTTTCCCCGCAATTTTCATATATAAAGTAAAATGAAGTTGCCAAACCCGCCTGGGCCCATTTTCAAATCGTCTGAGTGAACCATTACAACAATGCTTACGAAGAGCAATCTTAGAAATAACTTCAGATAACATTTCCAAGCTCATTATAACATGTCCTAATGCTTCTTGGGGGTCCTTGAAATTTATTTACTCTTGATCTTTATAATATGTAAAACGTTTCTTCCCGGAAGTGCTATTAGAATTAGGCCTACAATGAATTGCTGTATCACACTTAGTATCAATATCATGGTTACTAGTAGAAGGATTAGTATTATTTGTTACTTACTTTTTTTTCCCAAACTATATTTTCAGGTTAAATTTCTTTATTCTTGGTATATTTGATAATCAAGTGAGAAACAAAAATCAAACTATGACAAATAACATTCACTTTTATAAAATAAAACAATATTATCCATGAAAAACAATACTTCTACTACTAATATTATATTATATACTAAAATGTCAAACCAAATATTCTTGCAATAAAAACAAACTATGACAAATAACATTCACTTTTGTTACTATCAGTGAGACTAACATTTAAAACAAAATATTTTCGAAATAAAAACAATATTTCTCTTTATAAACGTAAAATAAAGATATTATATTGTTTGAGTAGATAAATGTGCCCATTGAAAGACTGGACAAATTTAACAAAACAAATCCTATAACTATTTTATTAAATTATAGTCTTAAAAATAAACATTGAGCAAAAAAGTAGATATATTATGAATCAGCAAATGTTATATAATTTTTTAAGATAAAAACATTTTTTCTGTACCCTACCCCCTTAAGTAAACCCCGCTTTTTGCGAAGTTAAAGCGTACTGCATTAAGTAAATCCTGCTTCTTGCGAGCTTAGAGCGTGCTGCATTAAGTAAATCCTGCTTCTTTTAAGGTTATAGCGTGCTGTTTCAAAGGAATCCTGCTTCTTGGGAGGTTATCGCTTGCTGTGTCAGATGAATTCTGCTTCTTGCGAGGTTAGAGCATGCTGCATTGATTAAATCCTGCTTATTGGGTGGCTAGAGAGTGACTCATTGAATATATACTGCTTTTCGGAAGGTTAAAGTTGCCGCGTACGAGGTTTATCTCTTCTAGCGGTTCTGTGTGATAAAATCACCCGCGTGGGTAAGTTTTTTTTTAACTACTCGCGCATGCGCACACGAGCCATGCATGCTCACCACACATCTATTTTACACTACCGTGGGACTCACGTGTATTTCCATCTTCTATGAGTGAATGCTGGTGAACCTAATCTTAATTTCCCTCCACCTACCTACCATATTAGATTGAGCTATTAAAACCCTTGTGTTAAATGTAAATCAAATACAATAGGCTTTGTTGTAGATAATTTGTAATTATAATAACTTGAAAATATTATCTTGTTTAACTAAAAAGTGTAGGCTTATTAATTGTATTGTATTAGAAATCTTATAGCATGTGTTGAAAGTAAACTGAATATATTTGTACTTTCTTCGCATCTATTTGAACGTCCAAGTAATATTATTTAGAAAATAGAGGTAGAATGTATCATTTTGGGCTCTACCTTTATTGAATAGGAATATTTGTTATTGCAAAAGTTTCAGAATGAATGAATATATTACTGTATTTTACACACCTTAAACTTAAGTTATATTTTGGTTTGAAATGTCTTGGAAATAATAAAATTGGTTAACCTCAAATTCATTAAACATAAATAAAGTTGAAAAAAAGCAATGAAAATGTATATTTGTATGAAATTATATTAATGTGTTTTCATTAGAATGGATAATATTATATTTTGGTTTTATATTTTACTATAACTAAAGCACACAACTATTTATATATATTTAGATCATGAAGCACCCACTTCGATGGCCACGTGGTATAGCGCGCCACTCTCGTGTTGGGCTAATTACATTTTCAATTTATATTTCTAATACATAAAGTATGACACTTCAAAACTGTCGTTGCTAAACTGACGTACGATTCGTCAAAGGTACAGTTATTAATAATAAATAAATGACCAGCCTCTTGATCTTGTGGTCGGCGCCTTTGCTACTGATCTAGGGGTATCGGGTTCGATTCCCGGTAGTATTAGAGGTATTTTTCCCGAAAGTGGAATTGTTCTTATGGTTTGGCTAGTTAGGCTTAGGTTAGGTTTAATATCCCCACCGGCTCCTTACCTTCATAATCACAATCATCACATCTCATTGGGGGTATAAGGCTTAGTTAAACTACATGGTTCTGTTCCCTCAGAGAGGCTACGTACATGGCGACCGAACTAGATACAGCATCTCTTACGGGCAAATATGTAATAAACTAACCCTATCTCTATATTGAGCTGGTTCTATCCAGTCCACCTCATCACACCCTATCCCTATATTGAGCTAGTTCTATCCAGTCCCCCTCATCACACCCTATCCCTATATTGAGCTGGTTCTATCCAGTCCATCTCATCACACCCTATCCCTATATTGAGCTAGTTCTATCCAGTCCCCTCATCACACCCTATCCCTATATTGAGCTAGTTCTATCCAGTCCCCTCATCACACCCTATTCCTATATTGAGCTAGTTCTATCCAGTCCACCTCATTACACCCTATCGCTATCATGAGCTAGTTCTATCCAATCCCCCTCATCACACCCTATCCCTATCATGAGCTAGTTCTATCCAGTCCCCCTCATCACACCCTATCCCTATCTTGAGCTAGTTATATCCACTCCACCTCATTATACCATATCCCTGTCTTGAGCTAGTTCTATCCAGTCCCCCTCATCACACCCTATCCCTATCTTGAGCTAGTTCTATCCACTCCACCTCATTATACCATATCCCTGTCTTGAGCTAGTTCTATTCAGTCCCCCTCATCACACCCTATCACTATCTTGAGCTAGTTCTATCCACTCCACCTCATTATACCATATCCCTGTCTTGAGCTAGTTCTATCCAGTCCACCTCATTACATCCTATCTCTTTCAGGCCCATTCTAATGTTATCCTCCCATCTGCGTATAGGTCTTCCTATTGGTCTCTTCCTGTTAGGTTTATCATCTAATAACTTTGAACACGGTTCTGTAATCTCCCATTCACGCTGCATGTCCTGTCCATCATAATCTAGGAGACTTGATTATCCTAACAATATCGTATGGTGAGTACAGGTATGTAATTCATCAATATATAACCTCCTCCAGTCCCTAGTTTCCTCATCCCTTTTTGGACCAAATCTCTTCCTACTTATAGTTTCGAAACAC
>CABFVX010003893.1:36835-76200 GCA_902151425.1 Timema shepardi | reverse complement strand
AAGGTATTATTTCGGGGTCGGTAGTATCCACTCTGTCAAGGTATTATTTCGGGGTCGGTAGTATCCACTCTGTCAAGGTATTATTTCGGGGTCAGTAGTATTCCTCTCCTTCCCTCCCCCAAGTGTTTGACCTTGAAGTGTCACAAGCCTCGCCGTAACCCTCCACCCATAGATAAAGTTAACAAGAAAATATCTCCATTCTTCTCCCACTCATCACCTGGTTTCTAAGCAAGCTCACTCACATATTTGGTGAGCCTGTTGAGATCGCAAAATAAACTGATATTCCTCCTTTATATTCGCTGGGTCAAATCGAATATTTGGCCATTCAACATCTACAACTCTTTCCATATTTTTGATTATTCAATCAATCCCAGTCCAAGATTTGCCTCCTTGTTGAAGACACAATTTTTTAAACATAGTTTAGGCCCTATATCTCTTTAGGGAAAACCTCATCTCCTTGAAGAGAT
Organism: Timema shepardi; assembly: GCA_902151425.1. Taxonomy (NCBI): domain Eukaryota; kingdom Metazoa; phylum Arthropoda; class Insecta; order Phasmatodea; family Timematidae; genus Timema; species Timema shepardi. The sequence goes on along the minus strand of CABFVX010003893.1, from coordinate 75,733 downwards.
ATATTATATATTCACATCCAATGTCCTTTTCCTGAGTTTGTCCTTTGTGTTATTATATGTTCCTTTTACCTGTTCCTATCTACTCTTTCCTGATTCCCTTTTACCCTCTTTTTGTGTTTTCTGGTTTCCTATTTTAGGAAGTTGCTTTGCGAGTTTCCCTTTTCCTCCTGATGAGTCATGAAACCTAAAAACCTGAAACCTAAAGTCTGTTCACGGTAAGAATTGTTTCTGAAAGGGCTTTTTCCCTACCAGAAATCTATTATATAGTAGCATATTGGTAGGAAAAAGGACCTTTCAGAGAGTAATTCCTACCGTGAATGGAGTATAGGTCAGGGGATTGGGCTGTAACGCTTGATTCCCTTCAAGAGACAGCAATCACTTCTCTGTCCAGTGACAGTAATGTAAATTGTACACTGTGGTATTTTTATTGTAAAAATCATGTTGTATTTGTTCCCTTTTACATGTTTCCTGAACATCTTTCCTGTACTTCTTTTCCAAATGTATATAAATAAATATAATGCAATAGTTTATCAGAAGCTAAATAAACCATTACACAAGAAATTCTTAATTATTATTATTACTAGCACCGTGTCTTACTACCCGTTCGGGTTATACACACTTACGCTAATGTGTAATGGTAGGGTGATTGTGAGATGAAATGGAGGACNTAATGGTAGGGTGATTGTGAGATGAAATGGAGGACCTACAGTTTAACGTGGAATCCGAACCACGGTGGAGGCCTGGCATTCCCCACATTCACAAGATGTCTTGTCAGAGGTGAAGGAAGGGTTTAAGAAATTCTTAGTAATATATTTAAAAAGTATGGTGGAAATTTTACCATTTAGCCTGTTTCAAATCCTATTAAAGTGGTTTTACTGTGCAAGGGATAAGAGCCAACGAACATTAAAAACACATATGACTTACCTGACACAGAAAATAGCGTGCATCACAAAAGAATGAAAGTTTTGCTGTGAACGTTTCAAACACAAAGAGCAGACGTTGGAGTGCCATCCGCCAACTTCTTTGCTATGTGACGATAATGATGCAGAGATAATCGCGTTGCTATAAAACACCGTTGGGAGTGACATGTCTCCAAATAAGAGGAACCCCGCCCGGGTGTTCCATTAGAACACAGCGGCGGGTCAGGGTTATCCGAGAGGACGCGCCACGAGGCGCACACTTAAGGTCGCGAAAAATCCAGCACGGCAGAAATAAGAGAAAAAAGAAGCAAGTGTTCCTTACCTAGGGACCTCCACCACTAGCAACCTTCACCGACCAAATATACCAACAATCACTTGTTCACCGACTGAAATGTGTGTGCTCTCCACAATATGAATTATTCCGTATAAATATTTAGCGATATTTTATTTGTTTGAGACAGAAACTTTTTTATAAGGCCTTAAACAAATGAAAAACATGCAAATCTTTGAGTTAAATTCAAGTCAAGAGTTCGAAACATGTTTGGTGACACGTAAATACCCTAGGTTCAGCCAATTAGAGAGAAGTATGATAATAATATGAAGCGTGTGTTTTATCAATTTGCTATCTTTATTTGAGATAGATATGTATGGTTTTTTTCATTTCATTATTATGTTTAATACTAAGGCTCGAATGGAATGGCCTGAGAAGTCGCTCTCGTAATATACTGGACTGCCGAATGATAGGGTGTAATGAGGGTGTTTTCCACTCTCCCTCCAGGCAAATGCCGGTACACATTCTCATTCCTATCAAATTAATGTGATTAGTTCGTAAGCGTGAATTTAGAAGAAACGTAAACACATTTTTGTGGAACGAAAGTGTAAACCATTTTGGAAAAAAAAAACAGCCTCGGTATACCCAAATGGGATCGAACGCAAATCCCCCAGTCTTCGGCAGTCTAGTCGACTGTGAGAGTAGCGCCCGAGACCATGCGGCCACCAAAGCAGATAGTGGTTCTAGTGTTGAGAGAACATGTGAATGAGTGTGAGTGCAGGACAGGTGCCATAATGTGGAGGACACACACACACGCACACACACATGCCACACACTAGTAGGTTTAAGACGAGCGCTGCCGATGGTACATACGTGCAGCGTGTGGTAGTCCCCGGTTTCCTCGGGCTGACGAGGTTTACACTTGCCGCAGCAGAAATTGCAACAGCAACAACAGCAGCAACAGAAGTAGCAGCCCGTGATGACACCACAAAATATAATCAAGGCCTGCCAACACCAACAAGAAAAAATGTTATTCCTAGTTCACAATAAAGGACAAGTTAGCAGAGCGTGTTGGCGAAATTAAAGGGTTCAGGGAAATGTTAAAATTAATTTGAAAGTAAATTTTCCCATTTGATTAAGTGACAAATCTAGGACATTATTTGTTAATATTGTGCATAGTTAAGCTGAAGACATTAATAAAAATATGTTGGTACTATTTCTATTGACTATTGAGAAGCGTAGTGTGCCAGACTAGCATCTGAAACCTTTCTTGATTCAAGTTTAGTGTGAACCTTGTCTAGCACCTGGGACTTACTGAGTAGGGGTTCTCACCTTGCACCAGCCAGATGTCACAAGGAAGTAAGCATTGACATTCTCCTCCCCGAATTGCTCAGCAATGTACAGCCCTAGAGACCCGTAATTGTCGTAGATGTTACGTTTCGTCAGATCACTCAGAATGCTGTGGGCCCTGTTCACCTCCTTGAACTGAGAACAACATAACACACAGGGTCAAACTCATTTTGTTTTAACTTTATCATGTTGATAATAATAATAATAATATTTAGCACCGCGTCTTACTACCCATTCGGGTTATACGCTTTAAGTACTAATTACTCTAATGGGGTTAGGAATTGGGAAGGTAGAATTAGAGGAAGTGAACCCACATTTGCGTGGAGGTAGAGGGGAAAACCATTTAAGAAAAACCACCCCCAGTTCACTTGACCGAGATTCGAACCTCGATCTCCTCGTCCTCAGCAGTCGAGCTCTACACGACCATCGCGTTAGCCAACTACGCCACCGAGGCGGGTGTTATCATGTTGAAACAGTATTGTAATTGTTAATATAGTTTCATTTTAAAAGACAATTTATTTGTGAGCTCAAAAAGTGATTTGTTCCATATTCTGTCTGTCCCTCTGTTTTTATGTCTGTCTGTGTACCTGGCATGGAACCCAAGTTGCTGAGAGTTTTGTTCAAACGTATTATTTACATATTGCATACACCTCGAGGCAAATGAACATGTTTTTTTAAATTAAGGATATTCTACTATTATATACGCTTCGGTGGGTGGATGGTTTAAGGTGTCGCTCTCAAAAGACTGGACTGCCGATGACGGGGAAATCCTGGTTGGTTGTAATGAGGGTTGTTTTCAACTCTCCCTCCATTAAAATGTGGGTACAATTCCTATAAATTCAATCTTCCTCAACCCCAAGAAATTAGTGTGAATAGTAAATAAGGATAAAACCCGAATAGGTATCGAGACACATGGTGGCAAAAAAAATATATTACGAATTAATCCTAAGAATTTCAAAAATCATAGCAATTTTCTTCAAAATGGATATCTACCGATTGTTTTATATTGCATATCACACTTTTTATCGTACTTGTTTTTTATGGAGTAAAATTCTATCAAGTGTAGTTTTTTGGTTTTGTTTTTTAAATTTTGTTCCTAGTTTCATTACAAGAATGTTTGTACAATTGTGTGTTACTATTTATTTAATTTGCAAGTATAGGGTTTCAGATATATGACAAAGTGACCAAATTCCTGTATGGCAATTATTCATTATTATTATTATTATTATTATCACCGCGTCTTACTACCCGTTCGGGTTATACCCACTTATGCTAATGTGTAACGGTAGGGTGATTGTGAGATGAAATGGAGGACCTACAGTTTAACGTGGGATCCGAACCACGGTGGAGACCTGGCATTCCCCACATTCACAAGATGTCTTGTCAGAGGTGAAGGAAGGGTTTGGTAATCAGATAAATCTTTGCCGGGACCGAGGATTGAACCCCGGACCTCCAGCACAGAAGTCTGACACCTTACCCCTAGACCACCATTTTGGCTTTTTATTTACACAGGTTGACCAATGGAAAGCTGAACCGTGCAAGTGAAGGAAGGAAGAGATGTAGGTTGGCACCACGTACTAAAGGAGGAAATACACCGGGATTGACAGATATGGAGAGTGCTCTTACACCGCGGCTGGAAGTGGTTGATGATGATGATTATATAATGAAGTGAACATTTTGTCTTAACAAACAAGCTGATTTTTTTGACATGCAAGATGTGATAAAAGCCTAATCAAATAGGGTTATACAACTTTTTTTTCACCAATTTGAGCTTTTAAAAATAGGAGATGTAGGTCTACTGTGATAATAAAAAAAAGTGTTCGAGATTTTTAACAATATGGATATTTCATGGTCCCCAAAACCAAAAAATTGTTTTTCATTATGTCTGCATCTCGGCCTAGAGCAGAAACCATTTTACCAATCCAGCTAAGACTTATCTATCAAAAGTTTTCCTAAGGTTCCCCTCAGGAATTGTATATCAAATCCTAATCTACTAAAAGTAAAAAAAAGAGAAAAAAATATTTTTTTTTCTCCATATCTGCTCTGATGATTTCAATTAAATTTTGTATCTGGGCATAGCTTAACACTGCTCTCATTATCACACGAAAATTACTTTAAATAAGAAGAAATTTCTAATTTTGATCAAATGTCCTCAACTATTTGAGAGATGAAATAACCCATCAGTGTTAAGGTGCGGCAGGAGGGAGCGCGAGTAATTTTACTGTTTTTATAGCATTACATTTTTTCTGCTCATGCTAATATCAACATATCTTGAATATCTGTCAAGGGTGTCCTGGAGTTTTGTCAAAACTTTTTAAATAAAGGGAAAATGTTTTGACAACATTCCAGGACACCCTTGACAGATAACAAAATAATAATATTTTATTTAAAAAGATTTTTATAAATCCAATTGTTTTTGAGCTATAGGCATATATATATAATACGATTTTGGTAGGAAGAACAGTAGAAGTTAGTTACTAAAGTTACTAAAACAAGTTTAATATTTTCATACATAAAGTCGTGTTATCTGCAGTTGTCACTTTTGATAAATATAATTAATACCTGTCAATTAAAACAAATAATATAGTAAAATGTTAACAATGTATTTGAATTTTCTCTACTGTTCTTCCTACCAAAATCAGGGTATATATATATATATATTTTATGGAGGTCTTTGAAAATTTAAATTAATTGTTATGCTCTTTGGTGGAGTGTTTCTGGAACAATCAAAATGATTTTGTTCCACAAATTTTACAAGTTTTTAGTAAATGTTTCTATTATTTAAGATAAAATAAAGAGAAAGTGTGTGCGGTGCTTCGTATTATTTATTTAGACCGGGATGTTCCCAGTATTTCCCGGCGTTTATGTCGAGTTATTAAGAGTGGCTGGTAGACTTTAATACAACTTATACAATGTGTGCACGCTGATTCATGCCCTTTCAAGTGTTGTACTGTAATCTTATCTGAACTAACCTATGGTAGCTTAGAAGGTAAATCCTCCACAACATCCTGGCGACGTATCACACCCAATTCATCGTATTCTACACAAAGATTGATGGAAATATGTCTTAACTTCTATTGTCACGGTATCTACACGCATTCCGGTTTATAACCTCATATGAAGTGTACCTGCATTTGCATGGAGGGAGGGTAGAAAACCCACCCTCAGTACATCCAACCAAGATTCGGACCTCAATCCCCCTCGTTATCGACAGTGTAGTATATTGCGAGAGTAGCGCGTGAAGACCACGCGGCCCCAGACGCGGGTATCTTTGATATTTAATAATGTGGCCGTGTGAAAATTCTAACGTGACTTCTTAAATGAGGAAATAAAAAACACTCAAAAGGGAGAAAAAGGAACTTGGTAAAGAATGATACAGACACATTCATAGGGACATGTAAAAGAAACGATTAATAAAAAGGTCAGACACAAGGAGTGTGCATAAAGGACACAAAGAACACAAGAAATGATTACATTTTTACAGCACACCAACAAGATTCTGTAGATGGGATTATTTGAGTTTGGTACCATGCTTATAGTCAAATTTAAAATTATGTAATCCCCCTCTATACACCCCCTGTTGCTATTTTTAAAATTAACCCTTTAACGTAGATAATAGGACCTATAATTCTAATTTCCTTATTTCAATATTAATTTATTCATGTTGTAAAGTAGAGCTATATTTCTCATCATTACACTTATTTGAGTAGGCCTATTTAATGTGCACCTCCCGAAACAACTGATTACACCAGCACGCAAGAATTTCTATGAGCGAGAGAAAAAGGACCTATAAAATTTGCTGGGAAAGGTATTTACATACACTTTGCGGGGTTCTTTTACATGCCACAGTCGACATGGGACAGACAGTTTTACTTCCCATCCAAAGGAGGTTGTGTTTTAGACTTTTAGCGCTAAATGAAGGTCTGATAACCTCGGCTGGTTGTGAACCCATAAACATTGGGTCCTAAGGCAAGCACTTTACCCCAAGACCACCATGGTTGACCTTTGCACTTATTGAATATTCAAATTAACTATCACTTCCATGTACGAGTCAGTTTTTTGGGACACACGCGTTTGGTAGTAGTTCCTTCCACTTTTGTTTTTGGCACCTTCCGTGCGACATACGGAAAAAAAAAGGCCAACAATAATAGGTGAGTCACAGAAAAAAAAAAGTTTTTATATGGATTTTCATAAACAAAATTGTATTACTGAATAGAAATGAAGTAGAAAATCTCTCACCAATAACAAAGACAATCAGCCTTTCAAAATCAATAAAAGCCCTTCTGTTTAATTGAGTCACTTTTATGCAGGTAAAAAAAAATCAATCCTAACTCACCTTATCCGCTGCTTCTGGATTGTTAGGATTTTTGTCCGGATGGTATTTCAGCGCCATCTTTCGGTACGTCTTCTTGACATCATCTGCTGTTGCCGTCTTGGGAAGGTCCAAGATTTGATAAAGTGTGTCACCCGAGGTGCTAGACCACCAAGAAGAGTCACACGTAAGGTTTGTTTGAAAAATAGTTAGAATATATGACAGTAACATAACACTTATCTCTTCAGTACAGCTCATTGCCGTACTTACAATAGTATACCAACTATCCATATCTTGTGCTAGTTATATCCAGTCCACCTCATTACACCCTATCTCTATCGTGAGCTAGTTATATCCAGTCCACTTCATTAAACCCTATCCCTATTGTGAGTTAGTTATATCCAGTCCACCTTATTACACCCTATCACTATCGTGAGTTAGTTATATCCAGTCCACCTCATTACACCCTATCCCTATCGTGAGTTAGCTATATCCAGTCCACCTCATTACACCCTATCCCTATCATGAGTTAGTTATATCCAGTTCTCCTCATTACATCATATCCCTATCATGAGCTAGTTATATCCAGTCCACCTCATTACACCTTATCCCTATCGTGAGTTAGTTATATCCAGTCCACCTCATTACATCCTATCCCTATCATGAGCTAGTTATCTCCAGTCCACCTCATTACACCCTATCCCTATCGTGAGTTAGTTATATCCAGTCCACCTCATTAAACCCTATCCCTATCGTGAGTTAGTTATATCCAGTCCACCTCATTACATCCTATCCCTATCATGAGCTAGTTATATCCAGTCCACATCATTACACCCTATCCCTATCATGAGCTAGTTATATCCAGTCCACCTCATTACATCCTATATCTATCTTGAGCTAGTTCTATCTAGTTCACCTCATTACACCCTATCCCTATCGTGAGTTAGTTATATCCAGTCCACCTCATTACACCCTATCCCTATCATGAGCTAGTTATATCCAGTCCAACTCATTACATCCTATCCCTATCTTGAGCTAGTTCTATCCAGTCCACCTCATTACACCCTATCCCTATCATGAGCTAGTTATATCCAGTCCACCTCATCACACACTATCCCTATCTTGAGCTAGTTATATCCAGTCCACCTCATTACACCCTATCCCTATCATGAGCTAGTTATATCCATTCCACCTCATTCCACCCTATCCCTATCTTGAGCTAGTTATATTCAGACACTTCATCACACACTATCCCTATCTTGAGCTAGTTATATCCAGTCCACCTCATAACACCCTATCCCTATCGTGAGCTAGTTCTATCCAGTCCACCTCATAACACCCTATCCCTATCGTGAGCTAGTTATATCCAGCCCACCTTATTACACCCTATCCCTATCTTGAGCTAGTTATATTCAGTCCACCTCATAACACCCTATCCCTATCGTGAGTTAGTTATATCCAGTCCACCTAATTACATCCTATCCCTATCATGAGCTAGTTATATCCAGTCCACATCATTACACTCTATCCCTATCATGAGCTAGTTATATCCAGTCCACCTCATTACATCCTATATCTATCTTGAGCTAGTTCTATCTAGTTCACCTCATTTATCATGAGCTAGTTCTATCCAGTCCACATCATTACACCCTATCCCTATCGTGAGCTAGTTATATCCAGCCCACCTCATTACACCCAATCTCTTTCAGGTCCATTCTAATGTTATCCTCCTATCTGCGTCTAGGTCTTCCCAATGGTCTCTTCTCATGGGGTTTGCCAGCTAAACCGTGAACACAGTTCTATATTCTCCAATTCACGCTGCATGTCCTGCCCACTGTAATTTGTGAGACTTGACTATCCTAACAATGGCTTGTGATGAATACAGTGTATGTAATATATACTTATGTAATCGCATTCACTCTCCAGTATCTGTTTTTTGCTCAAATATCTTCCTAACCACCTTGTTTTGGAAGGCTTTCAGAGACAGTGTTTAAATTGAAAATGTCATTTTTGGGGAGATGCGTTTCAATTTCGACAACATGGTTCAAGCCCAAAATTAAGTTATAGTTTTACAGAGAAACATTTACATGAATAGTGAAGCTTGGGAGGTAAAAATTATCGATAGTTTAAGTATATAGCTATATGGAGTAGGCCCTATCATATTAGTAAATTTGAGAAATGACACCTGGATATAAAAATTGAGCCCGGACAAATTCCGAACAGGTCAGTGGTAGAGCATTAGCAAGCTAAGCCAAGGGTCACGGGTTCAATTCCTTTGTCCGGTTGGCATTTTTAAACTTAATAAAAACTATTGTTTTAGTTATGTAATAGTTTAGGTTGAAGCATAACAGTAATATTGTAAATACAATCTTGACAAGATTATGTCTATTCAGAATTATGATGCGAATAACATTAGGGTGAGGCAGATAAAAATTATAAGGTCCAGATATGTAATTTATATGTTGAATTTCTACTTATGTGAATCTTTATTTCCACTGGTAGGCCTAAGTTAGGAACTATGTATGTTGCAATGAAATTTTTCCTTTTTTCTCAAACATTTCTTTTTAAACAAACATTAGTGTAGGTATTAAATATCAAAGATTAAAAAAAAATCTAATTATTAGGTCTGATAAAAGTCAATATGATATGCCTAAATTATGTTGTAATCCTAGCAAATAATCTATTGTAACACACTAAGACAAAACCTCGTCGTGTTGGTTACGCTGCGAGAAATGAAAGCTCCAAGATTAGCAACATTGAAGGGCAAACACACAAAGAAAAATATAGAACTAAAGTATGTAATTGTTTAAATTCCTTTAACTCTTTCTGTAGAGCATAGGGTCGCAACACAACTTGGTCATTCAAGTCTACGGTATTTAGTCTCTGCCCCACGTGTGAGTTTGTTGGCCATGACCGAGTTTACCCCCTTCTTTCATCGATAGTCCTCCCCCATGTCATCCTTGGCCTGCCTTGACTTACTATACAAATTATTTTTGTGTGTTTATCTTTATTACATTATTACTTACTAAACCTTATGAAGGCAAGGGTTCAAATGGGTTTTGTAATAAAATAATAAACCTTTAACGTATAAGTTAAAAATTTTAGTGGCTGTAAATCATACATTGCCTGAATTTCGCTATTCAAGAATTGGTGTGTTTTAGGCAGAGTTAAGCAACATGAGGTGTAGACCTACTGTTCTGTTTGCTATTGATGATGAGATATATTAAAAATGTAGGCCTATCTTTCAGACTTAGCTAAATATTTGTTTAAAAAAAAGGGGGGCAAATAAGTATTTTGATAGAAGAACCATTTGAGAAAAAGGTGTGCCATTTAAACACACCTAAGAAATGTGCAACTCAATGTCATAATAGGTTAACAGAATGGCATAGATAAAAAAGATTAGTTTGTTAACAAGCTTAGACATCAATAATAGTAGGCCTACATAATAATTTAGATTTTGTTTTTTAAGTAAATGAGATTTTAAAAGTTTGTTCCGTCCTAATAAATAAGAATTAGACCAACAGTTAAGTAATGTTCCATTACAACCGGCCCACTTCAATGTGTTATAGTGCTAGCCAATATCACCAACCAAATACAATATGGTAGTAAATATATTGATTAAAAAACAATGGGTGGAGCATTCTGCATTCCTTTCAAGGCCATCCATGTTTTTATAGGGGCTATAAATATGACCCCTTATAATATGAGAGCAATGGCTATGACCCAAGTCCCTAATACAGTTACCATATTACATTATAATCTACAGTTTGTTAATACAATACTTACGATAATTTCCGCTTGTCCATTTTGATTTTAACTATCGATTATTGTAGCAGGATTATTTAAGTATTCTTATGTATATCACAAAAACAATCTAAGTATTCCTTGCTACAAAATATACATTTTCTTATGCCTTGAAATATGACAATTCGACCAACTTCATTTAATGACAAACATTCAGCTGATTCGATAATGACTCTGACAGTTGACTTACGACAAACGGTTGAATAGGTACCTACATAACAAATTTATGAAAATATTAATAAATAAGCACGTAATGTAATGAACAAATTATTTAAGTACACTATTTTGTTTATATAAATTTGTATTCGTAGTATATTACTGACGTTTTTAATGGGAAATTATTTCATTGATTAATTGAACATTTTGATATTTGGAAACAAGAATTGTACATAGGGTGGGCTGGTAAACTTTTTTTATAGAAAGAATCTTGTGAAACAATAAATAATTTAGTATCATAATATTATGCTGCTTTTGATTATTGTATTTAAAAAAATACCATGAAAAACAAATAACAAACTACATTAAAGTGGTGGCTTGTGAGAGAAAGAGCAAAAAAAAAATATATTTTCTGAAATTTATAACAATTTTCTCATATTTTTTTATTACATCATGAAAAAAAATGGATTACATTATTTCCCCATTTTATTGAAGAAATTGGCAAAACCATAGTCGCATCAACGTGTGACAATAAGTGCACTTATGTTTAACATATTCTCTGTGGCTGATGGCGCCCCAAGGTCTACATGCGTCACAGGGTGGTTGCCATGATAATCTGACGTGAATGTACTTAACTCAGCACTCACCTAACACGTTATTTTGGCTCAGTTCAATGAGCCTTGTGATTCACGCTGCAGTCACTCATTTATATGTATAGTAGAAATTGCGATGCTATTGTTTTTTTAAAAATAGAATTTTCGATTACTTGATTGAAAATGAAAGTTCCCGATACTAAAAAATTAAATTTAGATTCTCTATCATCAGAAGAAATGTTGAAGATTAAACACAATGCAAAGCCAGTGACCGATTTGAACCTTAAGAGATACAAAAAAATGTGCAAAGAAAGAGGATACTTTACGCACCGTTTTGATAAGAAACTAGTATTTGATCAAAAGCCGTGAATATGTGGGTGTAAAAAAAGTAACTCTTTATTTTGTTCTGTGTTTGTTATTTGGTTCAAAAGTGCCTTGAGTTAATACAAATGGCCATGTTGTATGTAAAAGAGTAAATGATTAGAGAGATGCCCAACTTAAACGAACTAGCAATAGCAAAATACATTTCAGATTAAAATAGAATTTTAGATTTTTCTTTCAAACGATAAACTCAATTATACACTAATTCTTAATGAGTTTATATGTATAAACCTATTTACAAATTTTTTGTTTACTTGTGTGTTTGTGTGGGAGAAGAGAGGGCGAGCTGATTCAGGGTGAAATATTGTAACGAGTGTTTTTCATTTAATGAAGAAATATGAGAAAATTGGAGTGAATTTCAAAATATGTTTTGCTTCTTCTTTTGCTTTGTTTTGCAGGGAGGACGGCGCCACAAGAGCCTTCCTTCACGAGCCACCCCTGACCATTTCTATAAAACATCATCAATAGAATAGAAGTGTTTGCGCTATAAGAAAAATGAGGTAAATAGACACGTTACCTCATTCTAATAAAATCTAGAGCAGAATAAATTACTTATCTTCACGTCTTTTTTTTGTGTTTTTTAAATAGAATTGCAAGTAGTGTGTGCTTTTTCCATTAGTACAGGGTGGGGATTAGGAGAAACATTGTTAACTTCTCTGCCAAACGCATTGGCACTACTGTCAAATAATTACGATGTTGTTTTCTTTAATTTTTGATATTTAAAATCTCAATTCATTTGAATTCAACATTTTTTTCTATAGGAAGGTTAATTTAAAACCATGAAAATTGAAATTTAAAATATTCCATTATTGTTTTTATAAGTTTGTTGATCTAAAACCATTAAAATTGAAATTTAAAATACGCCATTCTTGCTTTTATAAGCTAGTTTTATTTAATACCAAGTTTGAAAACCTTTAAAATGTGTATTTAGCAATTTGTCCATAGCCTATGTCACACCTACCAATAATGAAGAACGCTACAAGCATAAGTTCGGTTAAGCTTTAATTTACAAATTTGTATTTATCTTTGAACATATTGTGCGTTTTTGGTATTTTTGTTAACACAAATAAGTCATATTAATGGCATGAACCAATGATGTGTAATATTTATTTTGAATACCTATTAAAATATTTAGTAGACTTGTCAGTTTTTTTGAAATAATCATTTTAGCTATATAAATAACACTATTTGAAACCAAATGTTTAGTGGCTTAGCTTACATTAACCTACATTTACCTCCAAAATAAGTGTTTATATCCTCATACTTCTGTTTATCTCTATCGCCATTGAGCATTAAGTTCCGAGATCTAAAATTAGAGTTATTTAATTATGTATATAAGATACAAATGTACTTGGTACAGTTTTGAACTTAATTACTTATCACAGTTTTGCACCAAGCAGATAGCATTAGTTCATCTACCACCCACCTAGCACTCAAACTTCTATTCTAGTCTTATTACAGAGAGTTACCATTCAATACCTCTATTATCTATGCATCAGTCTCATCTTATTTCTCATATCTATGGATGGAGACGGAGTTGAGGCGCGCAACTGAAAGGGAGGTAACTATTAACCATAATTTTGAGTAAAATTTAATTTAAAAAACTGAATTTATAAATTACAAAGTTCGTCTATCTACAATAGTAATATTTAAAAACACTTACGATATTTATTTTGTTGTTTAAATCACTCATAGAATTTCAACAAATAAATCAATATGTTGGGAAATGGAAGTGGAAGTGCAATTTGAAACTTTATATTTAATTGGGTACCTACATAAACCTAGTACTTACTAACACAATTTTAATTTTGAGTTTAAACTATTGTGATATATTGGGTGCTTTTTATATTCTAAAAAATATATATAAGGTTGGTGATTTTTATGTACATAGGTTATGAGTGACACTAAAAAAATGACCACTTGTTTTAGAAATAAAGGGTTGTTTATCTATAAAAAAACTTGCCATTGTAAATATGATAACCCGATGTAACCACGACCGGGTACCCCAGAGATATCAACATCTCCATCTTTGTACTTTTTCCGTAGAACATAAGTAGAACATACATAAGTTACAACTTTGTAACATTACATTAAGTTACAATATTGAAATATAGTTTAATGTAAAGTAATTTTCTAATCTTTTTCTATGGTTTGCTTCTAATATGATATTTTCATTATTATTTAATAATAGGGTTATTGTTTTCATTTCCTAATATTGTGTCAGGATCAGATAGTCCCGGGGGAGTTTGACTAAAGTCTGTTAGACAAACTCTCGCGTAATTTAAAGTTTCTTATCGAAAGTTAACATGTAAAGTTAATGTTTTTGAAGTCTTTATTCTTTGGTATGAAAAGACACTTTGGTAATATTTTGAAGGTGACCATCAGGCCCTTATTTAGTCTTTATGTATTATCCTGATGGGATATTAATATTTTTGATTTATTGTACTAAATTCAATGTTACGGGTTGTTCTGTCTCTTCAAGACTGACCCATTTGAATATTGGATATATTAAGAGTTTTATAACTCTCTCTTAGTTTTAATTATCTTCGAAATTTAAAGACATGAAGTTATTATCTATTTGTTTGGTTTTAAACATATCTCAGTTTGATTAATGAGACCATGTAAAGTTTTCTGTTCTGTTATTGTTTTGAATAAACCGTTCATATTGTTGCTTTTAAATATTTCTAATAATTTCCCTTGTCACTTGTTCCATAGCTTACTCCCACTCCATTTTATCTTATTAATGGTCGTAAATAAAAGGTAACAGAGTGAGGTGTAATACAGTGGAACCTGACTAATTCAAACTTACGTAATTCAAAATATTCTTTAATTCGAATTTTGTTTTGTTTGGTTGTTCTCCTTTAGTTAAGGTTAAACCTCTCGAGCAATTACATGCGCTGTTCTTAGTGATTCAGTCATAGCGATATTCTTGTGACATGCGAGCTTATTTTGTTGTTTAGTGATTCAATTTTCCAGCCACTAAATAAATTAGAATCATACTCTATGACTTAGAAACTTGAATCAGGAAAACAGATTAAAATCTCTGACTTTTTTTTTAATGAAATTATGAACAGATTATGTCCAAATACGTCGAATAAAGTTTTTGAGCTTAGTTGCAAGTTTAACTGTGTTTCTTTTCAATTCCTTTTAAGAAACCTATTTAATTCAAATTTTTGGATAGTTTGAATTTTTTTCCTGGTACCTTCAAGTTTGAATTATCCAGGCCCCACTGTATTTGCTAAGTTTAATAGGAGCAGACAGCCTCTATCTCAACAAAATTATCCCCATGGCTTCTTTGGTGCTGACTGACAGCTGACGGCTTTGAAATGTTTATATAATATTTAGCACCGCGTCTTACTACTCGTTCGGGTTATACGCTTTAAGTACTAATTACTCTAATGGATTAGGAACTGGGAAGGTTGAATTAGAGGAAGTGAACCCGCATTCGCGTGGAGGGAGAGTGGAAAACCATTTAGGAAAAACCACCCCCAGTTCACCCGACCGAGATTCGAACCTCGATCTCCCCGTCCTCAGCAGTCGAGCAGCTCAACACGACAAGTGCGTTAGCCAACTACGCCACCGAGGCGGGTCTTTGAAAAGTTACCAGACCAAATTATGTATCCCTACGTCGAACCAGATGATCTGCAAAAAACATGTGTTTAGCAGCTGTCACTTCTGACAGTCAAACCTAAATGTTGACTGTCAGAAGTCAGCCGTCAGTCAGCACCAAAGAAGCCACAGGGCTACTATACCAACTGTGTGTGTTTATAGTTGTAGACTGCGTTTCTCTGGATGTCAGTAATAAAATTAATAAGAACCCTAACATATAAGGCCACATTAGTAGTAAATAAATAGCTTAATAAATGTATTTACACCGTCGAATTTGTGGAGAGTAAACATCCTCCTTTACCTTAACCTTTTTCCCTTTAGCCTCTAACAAACCCGTCTCAAATACTCTCCTTCAACACTTTCTTATTCCAAATAATTCATTTCTATTATTGTTTTGTTAACAAATTAATATTACCTTGCAACGGTTACGCAAATGATGCTCTTCATGTCCAAGCGATAGTTATATTTTACCATAAAATATGAAATTTGGCAATATCCATCTTATTTTCCCCCAATAATTCCTATTTTATCTGGCTTTCCTTCTTGATTTGAACTATTTTCACCCCAAGACTGACCCCATTTCAAAATTACAAGATTAAAACACTACATTTACGGTTAGGCTTACTTTTTTACATCCATCACTGTTTCCAGCCTGTGGACTGGGTCAGTGTTTTATTCAAGACATATATTCTCCACTACCGGCTTGCTAGGCCTGTCGTAACTTTATATGTCTTATAATCTAACTCAAGACAAGGGCAGGCACAACATCCAGTCCCCAGCCATAAATTCATCACTGTGAAAAAGTAAACCCATATTTCACCATTGATATAGTTTTCGGGTGTGCCGGGAATCGAACCCGGGACCCTTATCTCAGTAGAAAGTCACGCTACCGACCGAGCTAAGATGTCTGATTATATTAAATCAAATGAAAGCAAATTTATAAAATAATGTTACAAATAAAAGCTAACACAAAATGTAGGGATCGGCCCTCAGATACTTAAGGATATTTGAGATTCAACTATTCAAGAAAATTTTAGATTTGATACTAAAATTCTTTTTAAAAAAAATCTCAATTTTTCAAGCGAAATTTGTTTTAGAGCTCTAATACTGCTTATTGGTGGTTCATAACTATTTATAATTACAGGATGAACTTAACAACCAGACTCCAGACTAATAATTTAACACTTAAATGAATGGATTATATGAAAGAGTGTTAACATTTAGTCAACTACTACTTAAAACAAGTTTGAAAAGTTGTCTCATACATTATTCTCGTTTGTCCAGATCACAGGGGTTTGTCTGTCGTAAATAGTGTAACCCAGTGATAGTTAAGACATTTTGTAATTTTTGTGAAAATATATCACCTCAATCACTATTTTTCTGACTTTGGAATCCATACATTTTTTTTTTGTGCATGTGAAGCATTTCCCAAGCTAAACCTATGCATTTTCGCAGATGTCTGTTGCAAATGACAGGGGCAAAGACCTTGTCAGCAAGCTACTTTGTACAAATGACATGTTTATGTCTCCATCGCAAGCAGTGAGGGAGGAAAATGCCAGGGAAACAGCGTCGGTGTTTGCCGAGTTGCTCGGATGCGAGCTGCATAGAACAGCAGCCGGCGTGTCCTATCTGCCACTGATTGTAAGCGCCACTGAAATTATGTGGATTTCACGTTAAAACAATTGATGATTGCTTATTCGTGTCCTGTGTTCAAGTTAATTTTAAAATTTTATTGGTGACCTGGTGGTCTAGGGGTAAGGTGTCAGACTTTTGTGATGGGGGTCCGGGGTTCAATCCTCGGTCCCGGCATAGATTTATCTGATTACCAAACCTTTCTTTCACCTCTGACAAGACATCTTGTGAATGTGGGGAATGCCAGGCCTCCACTGTGGTTCGGATCCCACGTTAAACTGTAGGTCCTCCATTTCATCTCACAATCACCCTACCATTACACATTAGCGTAAGTGCGTATAACCCGAACGGGTAGTAAGACGCGGTGGTGCTAATAATAATAATAAAATTTTATTGTTTAGCAACTATTCATTCTACCCGCCTGGGTTAGATGCACATACATATTAATTACGCTTTTGTGATTAGTATGAGGACAGTTGAATTTTATCAAGAGAGTGTACCTGCATTTGCATTGAAGGAGAGTGGAAAAACCATCAAAGAAAAAATCACACTCATTACACCTTATCGAGATTAAAAACCCGATCTCCTCATCAGCAGTCCAGTCTATTGCGAGAATGACGCCTTAACCATGCAGCCGCCGAAATGGATGCTCAAATAATTAAAATAAAATATTTAGATTTTATAGATCAGCGTACTTGGTAATACCACACTAACTGTTGTTTGATTGTAGGTGCTGGTGTTGCGGCAATTATGGGACTCCACCACAGACTACTTCAAATCAATCAAAAACCTAGACAGGTTCCAGTTGAAAAGAGAGCTGCTTGACATCTCATTACAGTGTTTATCAAAGGTTGACAGCATAGTTCCAACTAAAGCATCGAGCCGCGGCGTAATCGACCATTTCACTTTTGGTCATGCGTTGTTAAATATCTGTTTCGAAACTCCTCGCTGGAGAGAGCTCTTGGAAAGAACGGTGCAGAAAATATTGGTATGCGACTGTTCAGGGGAGAGGACGATGTTCATAAAAAGAGTGTGGTATAAAAAAGGCAAGTTGGGAGATTTTTTTTAAAAGACACCTGGGTTGTTATTGTATTGATACTTTATGATCACTGAGAACCAACTCACTCATATCCTTGCTGATTAAATTACTAATCTTAGTCCCTTTAAACACTTGGGAGTTGGAACAGATATCTTAGTGTTCTCTCGGCAAAAATAAAAATAAAATTGTGGTCTATGTTTTATTAAATAATAATAATATTTAGCACCGCGTCTTACTACCCGTTCGGGTTATACGCACTTACGCTAATGTGTAATGGTAGGGTGATTGCGAGATGAAATGGAGGACCTACAGTTTANATTATTATTATTAGCACTGCGTCTTACTACCCGTTCGGGTTATACGCCCTTACGCTAATGTGTAATGGTAGGGTGATTGTGAGATGAAATGGAGGACCTACAGTTTAACGTGGAATCCGAACCACGGTGGAGGCCTGGCATTCCCCACATTCACAAGATGTCTTGTCAGAGGTGAAGGAAGGGTTTGGTAATCAGATAAATCTGTGCCGGGACCGAGGATTGAACCCCGGACCCTCAGCACAGAAGTCTGACACCTTACAATTGGACCACCATGTCACCCCCCCCAAATAAAACGTATCTTTAAACTTTTTACCCTTGGTGCATACAGCAAGTTATAAATCTTCTCTAATTTAAATCTTAGACAAAGGGAGATAAAGAGAGAGAGAGAAAATTGTGCTCCCATCTAGCATTTCCTTAAGTCCGGCTCTTGTGGCTAGCCATAAACCTGGGGCTGGCTACAGATCCAGAGGTCCCGGGTTCGTTCCCTGATACTTCCAGATTTTCTGTGAAGCAGTGGGTCTGGAATAGGGTCAAACTCGGTCTCAGGAGGACAAATGAGGAGCTACTTTACTAAATAGGTGGCGGCTTCAGTTTAAAAAACTGAGATTAATGGCAGGACAGCTCACTGTGCTGACCACATGACTCCTTATATCCAAAAATCTTGGCACCAATATCACTAATGGTGGTTTCCACTTGGTAGGTATAGCTCAATCTCGAACTCACGCCTTGGATTTTTTTTCTTTAGTTATTAAAATAAATATTTTATTTTGATGTTATAAATGTACTCCCCAAGATGTCTCCCTGTACCCCAGGTTGAATACCACCCATATATTTATGTTTTCAGGAAATGAATTACATTAAAACTAAACATAGATTCAAGGTATTTCTATATTTTGTTTCATGTGCATTTTGTGTAACATTTTTTTTAAACCAACACCACCAAACTAAACTTGATTATTAATTTTCACTTTCCAGATAAGTTGTCATTGTCACTAAAACTAGCAGAAGATATTGTACAAAATGAGCCTCTAGTTGTGGAAGCTCCCCTTCTGACACTAGCCCTCCAAGTGGGCAAATCCCCAAGCGGCGAGGTAACGCATGTGATTGAGGATGCCCTCAACGAAACGCACACCAAGTCTTTGATCTCTCTTTGTTCCCGTTCCTCCGTGGTGTTCCAGGTCGCGACAAGCATCCTTCACTCTATAATTACCGTGGCACCTAACCTCTCATCGATCACGTTGGCCCAAATGTTTGTCAACGCGGTGTCCGCAATGTGCGGGCCGTCAGATTTTGTGTCGCTGTTTCCTCAGAAATACCAAACGTTGGTCACGTACCTTCAGATACCTCCCGAGTTGTTCCCGGAAGACGCCGAAGTGGGAGATATGAGAGATACCTATGTGATCAGGACTAGGAGTGTCGTACTTAATAAGAGAAGTGTAATCAACTCGTTGATTGAAGGATTGTTGCACAACAGAGACGCTATAACCGCGCTACTCATTTATTATCCTGACTGGTTCACAGAGTTGTGCGATTTTTGTAACTCTTGGAATGTTCCTTTATTTCCTCTGTTCTCATAATAGTGTGAACTATTTAAGCTACAATTATTTTCCTATTTTTTGTTTTTCTATTTTTGATTTAAAAGTAACTAGCACGAGTTGATTTACTTGTTTTCTTTTGTTAAACTCTCTCTCTCTTTATATATATACACACATACACTACTTTCTCTCTCCGGGAGGTCACGGAAAAGAAATAAAATATGTGTGAAATGAAAAAAAGTAATTTAATTATGAATCATGAATATGAGCCGAACCAAAGACCTAAGATAATATACCTTAACTCGGTTGGTAGGGTGTCTGTCTGTTTGCTGAGCCAAGTGTCTCAAAGTTCGATTCTTGGGTTTGACCAATTTAAAAAAAAATATTTGATAAATTAGTTCTTCCTTTTTCATTATTATATTATATTTGAAAGAAGGTACGGGAAAAGTAGATAGAAACATATAAAAGGGGGACAAACACAATATGGCCTTTACAATGAAAAGAAGAACACAGTTCACACTTTACACTGCTGCCAATGGACAAGGAGATAATGGTTGCTTCTTAAAGAAAATCGATCGTCACCGCCCAATCCCCCGACCTAGGTTTCATTCTACCGGAACTCATCAGGGAGGAGTGTGAAACGCGCAACGCAACTTCCTAAAAGAGAAAACCAAAAAAAAATACAAAAGGGGAGAAAAAGGAAAATGGTAAAGAATGATACGACACATAGATAGGAACATGTAAAAGGTATAACATAAAGGACAAATACAGGAAAAGGAGATGGATGCGAATATATAATGTTATAACTGTATAAGGAAAACCTCTTTTCTCTTTATGAGGTAATTGTATTATATTTGGAAGAAGGTGGGGGAAAGGTGGATAGAAACATATAAAAGGGAGACGAACACAATATGGCCTTTTTCAGTAACTAACCAACAAGAGCTAGACTGGACATTGTGTCTGTTCTTGGCTTTATACTTTGTAAGCTGTATGCTGATATATCCAGTTAGTTCAGAAAATGAATGTTAAATACTACAAATAAAATAAAGGACTAACTGACTGGCTTCTTTTGTAAAATTACCAATTAACAGATATTTACTTTAATTTCAAAATTAATCATCTGACCAATACATAAAAGTACTCGAACTACATTGTGAGATTATAAATTTTTTTAGAGATTAAAATAAGGGGCGTAGTTAGCCAGATTTTATTCAATAAATAAAACAAATAACACTGAAGGATTATATAGGCAAGCTATTATATTTGCTAGTTAATGTTATAAATATAATATTCTTTGAATTTAAAAATGACAGCTAAATGGAAATTGAACCCCGGACCTTTGGCTTAGTACGCCGATGCTCTAACCACTGAGCTATTCAGGAATCGCCCCGTGCCCAGGGTCGTTCTTCACCCATGTTTTAAGGCAGAGTCTATGATGGACATGTGGAAATCATAAGTTACATGTGTGCGATCATTTAAGATCACGGGCTATCAGATAACCCAGCCACCTTCGACTCGGTAAGGATTTATGCTGCCAAATGTAAAATGAGTACCTAAAAAAAAGTCTGTTCAGCGTAGGAATTGTTTTCTGAAAGGTCTTTTACCTTACCAGAAATCTATTATATAATAGGATATTGGTTAGAAAAAAGACCTTTCAGAGAGTAATTCCTACCGTGAATGGAGTATACGAATGCGCATATCATGATGGAGTAAATGGCTAAGGTGGATTGCTTTGTGGTTAGGTCATTGGCGTACTAAACCAAAAGTCCAAATTCAATTCTTATGTCCAGGTGTCATTTTTCAATTTAAAGAATATGAAATAAAACTGTTAAATTGCTTTAATATTGCTATTCCAAGAAGGCAGATATATGAAGATCTCTGCGACTTGATTATAGTTATGTGTAGTTTTCTTCTTCTTTGAATTGAACTGCTTTCCTCTCAGTGCGGTTCCAAAATGTTTCAAGCAATATTTTGAAGGCTTGAGGAAATGGTACTCACTCCTGGGACAATGTCCCTTACAAGAGACCGCTCTTCCCCTTCCATAAATAAAGAAATCTCACCTTTCATCCTGTCACCTTCACTAGTGTCCTAATGAAGTGATAATAATACTTAACCCTTGAATACTTTAGTCATTGCATAGTGATGTATTGCTTTAGATAGGTAAATTTGACATAACATGTACAACCTTTCATGAGATTCTTTAGTGGTCCGAGTTTAATTTTGTATGTTTTTAATTACATCAAAATAAATAAAAAGAATCGGGCTATTCGAAATCCTGTGTAAATACAGTACAGTTAAACAATGTTATATTAAGTGTTTTTGTAATGGATAGAACTATCTAGTTATTAGTAAAAAAGAAATTATTTGTATTAAACAGATTTTTAGCATAATGGGCAGTTTTTTTAGTACTACTACCTGATCAGGTTGTACACATATAAATTATTATTATTATTACTATTAGCACCGTGTCTTACTAGCTGTTCGGGTTATACGCACTTACGCTAATGTGTAATGGTAGGGTGATTGTGAGATGAAATGGAGGACCTACAGTTTAACGTGGAATCCGAACCACGGTGGAGGCCTGGTATTCCCCACATTAACAAGATGTCTTGTCAGAGGTGAAGGAAGGGTTTGGTAATCAGATAAATTTATGCCGGGACCGGGGATTGAACCTTGGACCACCAGCACAGAAGTCTGACACCTTACCCCTAGACCGCCAGGGCACTATTTATATACTATGGTTTTAGAGATTAGGAAAGATATATTTATAGCAAGTGTACTCAAATTTGTGTGGAGGGAGAGTGGAAAACAATTTTGTGTAAGCCACCCTCAGTACACCTGACCGAGATCTGAACCTTAATCTCCCTGTGATTGGGAGAGTAGAACATTAGATCACGCGGCCACCGATGATGGTTCTGGGCACAATTACTTCTGGTGTTTCCCACAAATTTATTAATACTATTGGTACATAAATATTGACTTCTACTTCCAAATAACGCAACCATTCATCATGACAGCTATTGTTTACTGTGCCAGATCGTGTAATATTAGAAGAGATTTTTACTCTATTAGATAACACAAGCTGGTAAAATAATGGTTTGCAAATTCTTCAGTGACTTAATTAGAGGTATTTAATGTGCAGCTTAAAAAAAAATACTGATTTTTCTTTAACATGCAAGAATTTTCTAATGAAAATTTAATTTAGTTACAAAAAGATAAAAAAAAAATGTAATTAAGTGGTTGTCTTACGTAAGTAACGCAGATCAAATCCTTAGTATTACCAGGAAGCGATATAGCTGGTATCACTCTTTACAAAACATTGCACTATAATGTGATGACTGAATTAGCTACCCAGACGTAGGGTACACGAGACTCCTAAAGGTGCACGTGCGCTAGAGGCAAGCCGAAAACGCGTGCACTGCCTTACTTTGATGTACACACACGAGTTGACTCGGCCACATATTGCCTTGACTTGTCTCGTCTCTCTTAAAATGTACCTCTAGTGACTGAACAAGTTCCAATTCCTAGAAATTCAGTTTTTCATTCATTGATAAAATCTTAATAAACATAGATTAAAATTGATATAGTTTAATAGTTAAAAATAGATAATTTACATATTAATTGCTGATGTCATATTTAACTCTTAGTTTGTGTGATTTGGTGCAGTTTGAAATGAACCAGATTTAAGAAAAAAAATTTTAATACCACATCTTACTACCCATTCGAGTTGTATGCATATGTTGCAATTACATTGAAGTGTACCCACATTTGTGGAGGGAGCAGTGGGAAACCACCTGACCCAGGATTCAAACCCCAATCTTCCAGTAATGTGAAGTCTAGTCTAATGCGAGAATGATACCTCAAGACTATTTGATCACCAAAAGCAGGATAGGTATAAGTCACGTGACACAAAACAATCTTACATCACTCATAAGCTCATTACTGTAAATAATAGGATCTCTGAAACGAGCTCTAGGACACAATGCAAAAATATAGTAAAACTGGCAACAATAAAACACACAAGCACTGTTAAGAGATAACCAGGCATGGATGGGAGCAAAGTCAAAACTACATTTTAGCTTTTGAATTATTATTAGAAGAAAAAAAATCCACAAATATGATCACCGAATTTCATTTATTTGCCTTTTAAAATCAAGTTCAGTATGTAAAGTGTCAGGTAAACTAGTGACAATAACAAATAAAATTAATTTTTTATTTTATTTCATTAACCATCAGAGATAGCTTTTTTTTTTTTTAATTTATTACCATCTTGAAAGCTCTGTGGCAAGTGAAAGGTTAAAGTGGTAGACACTTGCTCGCTTGTCTTTGCGCTGACCCTACTTAACATAAAACACGTTAAACATCCTAGCGCCGAGTGCGGAAGCTCCTATCAGACAAGTTTGCCGAATCTTAACTGTGTCCTAATTTTATAACTCCTCTTCAAAGGAACCGCGCTATGTATGGTGGATTGGAGTTCACTCGAACTATTTTACTTGATGTTACAGTCTCAAGAATATAGACTTGGCATAACTATCGTCTTGAGTATGCCTCACGGCCTGATGCTCATGGGTTCAAACCCAGCTGGGGGTCGACAGATATTTCTTGAGGGATAAAAATATGTAGCTCTACTTCCTTTGAAGGGGAAGTATAGCTTGTCTGATGTCGATGGTGACATAAAAGTACCTTGGAAGGTGTGTGAAGAAATGGCACATTAAATACCACAAAAAAATTTAAATATATTTGTTAAGAATACCTTTTACTTGGAAATATTAAAAATCACTAAACTGCGGTATAATGCAAAAATAATCCATTGATAGCTTAGAACCATAACAAATGTCTTCTTTTAAGGAATATTTAACCCTTTTTTTTACGCATATATATTTTAAGTTATATTCAACACAAATTGTTAACTTGTCTATGGGATATGCTATGTTGGTACAATTCTTACCTATTTTAGTAAAACTATATTTTGAAATAAGCCACAATGCAAATATTATAAAATATATATTTCTTTTACGTCATATCATTACCCCTTTGGGTTATATATGTGTTGGTGCTTGGGTAGCCAACAATGACCAATGATTCCAAATAAAGGAGGAAAAATGTTAACTCTTTTACCTTCTGTAAAAGAAATAATTTTTCTTATATTATTTAGATGTGATAAAATCACTTTAATAATAATGGTGGCTAGTCTACAATTGGGTAAATGAAACGAGGATCCTATAATCCTATCCTCCCCATATAGTAGTAAATAATTTAGAATTAAATTTAGAGAAAAAAAAAAGGCCATCTCCCCCCCCCCCCCCCCTTTNCCCCCCCCTGTATTGTAACTGATCACTTAGTTTTGATTATTGTCTATTAATGTTTCGTCTCACATGTACTCGCTAAGTATACGGCTGTCTGTCTAAGAAAAGCTTCCCAGCTCGGCACGCATCTGAACATAGTATAAATCAACAATATGATCAAAAGAGTGAAAAGAGATTCTCGTGGGCTCCCAAGTGACACCTCTTTAACAACGCACCTGTACCTTCCAAAATGTGCACACTTTCCAACTGCTCACAGTCAATTCTTTACACACTTTATAAAGTTACCAACATAAGATTGAAATAATTTACAGTTTGGTGGGCAAAACCTGCAATTACCATATCGATTACAAGTAGCGGCGTAGGAACGGTTTTAGAGAGGACCGGGGCAAAAATAAACGTGTGGCGCCCTCATCGAGTCGACCCACTTTATAAATCACGAGTATGCCGATGAACAGCGATGTTATAACATTCACACGAGACAGTTTCGATCTGAATTTCCTTTGAGCTAAACTACAGAATCAATCGGTGTTCCCGAGAAGATATCTTCTGTACTCAACTCAATCTAGAGTGGGGACTCCCTTATCGTTCCTAGGCCCCTAATTACATCTACTGAACATAACATTGTTGGCTCATACAATCGGCTGGCTGAAAATATTGTCAAACTAAGAGAACTCCGATGTACAACTTGGTTACGGTAGTGAGACTGTGCCAATGAAAGCACTTTTTAAGATAACAGAAGCAACTAAATAGCCCTGCACTGCTAATGTTTGACAAATTTATGACTCAAAATTTTTAAGAAATAAAATATATCACTTGAAAATATTGATTTTTGTGATACAATCTCGGGGTTTAGTTAAAGCTTTGAAAATCGTGTGTGAAGATAATTGACCGTCTTAGTTTTTTTGGAACTATCCCAAACCCCACTCCTTTCATTCTCTAAAGAATAGGGCAAAGAGTTTGCAAAATTAGTACGAATGACTTAGCCACACTCCAAAAATCACAATTTGCATTTTTTTTTGTTAAAAAAGGCACAAGCAGATACACTATTGTTCTTGAACAAAAGTGTGAACAATTGCGACTTTTTGTTTGTGAAGGCAATGCAATTGGTTTTTTTTTAATTTATTCGGTGCACTTTTGAAAGTATAAATTTTGCAAATTCATTGAGTTTTCTTTTGCTCTAATTTTTGTTTTTCAAAAACCACACTACTGGAAAGCAAAAAAAGATATGCCATGCCTTAAAAATCTTTCAAATTCATTTAACAAATCAAGAAGGCATACAACTACCCCAAGGGGTTTTTAAAGCCTAAGGACCAAATACGGTCATCTCAAATATAAGGGTGTATTTTTCTTAGATATGAAAAGCCTCTTTCACTTATTGAGGTACAAATAATAAATGGAAGAATGCACAGGAAAGAGGGGAGAAGAACAAATGATAGTCTTTTACAGGGTTGCCATTATTTTCTTGCTACTACATTCCCAGGTTTCCCCAGACAACCTAGATGGAATAAACTAATTGTCCTCTTTTAAACACCAATTGCATGCGTCAAACTAATTTTGACATGTGTAATTGAAGACTTTGGTGAAATAAGGAGACAGCTCCATTTTAGTTTTTTTCCCAGGAGGTACAAAAATTTGTTAATAAATTTAACTAGTGTGAATAGACCTACAAAAAGATAATATGTTATTCATATGGAGTGTACAGATATATCTTTTCATACTTCCACTCTCATTATTTGTTTTTAATAGGTTTTTTTGTATCTCTTGTAAAAAATTATGTAAATGGAGTGTCTCATTATTGCACCCGAGTTTTCAATTGTTTACAACAGGGAAATTTGAGCCTAATGGGGATCTATGTGTAGTCTTAACGCAACTTTCTATGTTTCATGTAGATAAATGTTTTTGTATCAGCAATATTTGTTTTAATTCAGAGATCCAATATTCAACAAGATGTTTATTAGATTTTCACAGGATTCCCTTCATTTTCCAAACTTGCAATGAGTGTCTAATTCCCTTTACCTGTGTTTTTTTTAAGGAAGTCGTGTCCCCCTTTTAAATGGACCTTTCTGAAGTTTTTGAGATGAAATAAAAAAATAAAAAAATTGAAGGAATGGGTTTTCAGTCAATTTTATAAAAACCAACAACAACAAACCAGTTATTAACTCTTTGTCCAGTGGCAGCAGTGTCAATTGTGACGTGTATTGTAAAAGCTATAATGTGTTCATCCCTCTTTCCTGGAACTCCTTCCAAACATAATTAATTATATAAATATATCAAAACTATCCGAACCCGTTATAGAATTTTAAAAACATGAGGCATTCCAAAATATTAATTTTGAAAATCCAGGATTAGGAAAACAAGAATCAAATGTTCAAAGTTAAATTCCTGTGTCTGCGAATTCAAATATTTGGTCAAAGTAGTTGTAAACAGTGCCAACGCTTAAAATAAAATTGACGACAAAGCTTCAAGTGTCTTAAGGCATGTTATTTCTTATATGGATGGACCAATCCAGCGCACTTGCCACAATATAGCGCAGAGGGTAGGCATAGATTTAACAAGGAAAAAAAAAAAGTTAATTTTAAGTGGCATCCCAAAAAAACTTCTAACACACACTATCAGAAGAATCAGAGAAATGAAAACCAAAACTCTCATTTAAATAAATAAATTGTGATACTCTGTAAATTTAATGTTTATAATGATGATAATAATAACAATTGTAATTAAGAGTCTTGTGTTTTATTTAATCTTCTCACAGTTTGGAGTTTTCCACCTTTGTGGGGGGGAAAATGGCAGTGTATTTGCTAAAGAAACAAATAAAGAAATAATTTTTTTCATTTTTCTTTCTTCGTTTATACACACGGCCCCATATATTTATATCTTTGTTATTTTTTTGTGGATATGTCCCTTAATTCTCTTTCTCTCATGATCTTGCTCTCTAAAACACAAAACAGATGCCGGGGACTCTCTGCATAGGAAAATCTAAACAAACAAAAACCACAACCCCCTTTTTTTGTAATTTTTTTTTTTCTTTTTCTTTTTTTTGGTGTAGATTCACTTCTTGAACCTTGTTAACATTTAAACTATCTTAGGAGAAAAAAATATTTGTTTTTTTTCCCTCAACACTTAAAACACTATGTGACACTGTTTCTTTATATTTTTTTTTCTTTTTGTTTTTATTTTACTTGATCTGTTTAAAGTTTTTTATATGTTCAATTAGTAACAAGCACGCACTGGATTCTTCTCGCTGTAAGTTATAAAAATAAAAATTTAAGTAAATACATATTATGTGAACGAACAGGTGATAATCTTTTTTGAATATTCTAACAAACCAAATTACATAACAAATTCAAAACAAAATGTGAAACGTCAAGTTTCAAATATTCACCCAATGTGTCACAATGAAACAATAAACTTGACAGTTCAATTTATAAATGACTTTGTACATTTTTATATACATTTACTTTTTTCTTTTGTTTATGAAGCAATAATTTCCCGATTAGCAATATTAAAAAAATCAAAACTTTTCCTAAAAGTATTTTTATACAATTTAAAATAAATATAAAGAGAGAGAAAAAAAAGCATGACTTTACAGTATTAGTAAATTTATGAAATATTTTAATTTATTAATAATAATTAA
Organism: Timema shepardi; assembly: GCA_902151425.1. Classification (NCBI taxonomy): domain Eukaryota; kingdom Metazoa; phylum Arthropoda; class Insecta; order Phasmatodea; family Timematidae; genus Timema; species Timema shepardi. The sequence continues at coordinate 46,874 of CABFVX010003893.1, read as the reverse complement.
AGCTTAAAATCCTTCATCAAACTTGGCCACACACTATTAATAAAAAATATAAACACAATTTAATTTTGAACTAAAAATAACTACAATAATAAAATGTACACACATTACAATGCTCCCAACCAACCTAGAAACAAACGTCCCAACAATCAAATGAGTTATGGTGCTATTCTTTGTCAGCCAACTGGTGCATCACCGATCAACATCGCCAAACAACGTAATCAATCTTCCGTTCACCCGACACCCCACTTTTTATACATCTTTTTTTAAAAGAGTTATGTGAAACCTATTGAAATCCCAACAACACATGATACAATATAATATATTTTGAACTCTTCACTCCAAAGATAAATAAATACATTTTTTTTATAATTATTAAATTGCCGACTATACAGCAATTACATAAATATATTAGTAGTAATATAAAATACAAGATAATAGACCCCTTAGAGTGGTATCATAATTTTTGTAATAAGATTTTGATTTAGTAGATACAGATACTCAAACTAAGATCTTAAATTATAATTTTATAAAATGAACCCATCAAAACGAGTAAAAAAGTATTGGATAATATGTGGCAAATGTATTAACTTTAAGGCATGAAGAATTGAAATAGTTTATAATCTCCACACCAGAGGGTACTCTTTACAAGCTTAGCTATTGTTGCAGGAACATGTTGAAGAGCTTACATTTGTATATGATAGCATATACGACTAGGGTTCAAAACTATACCAAGGTTTGTTTTTAATGTGTAGTTCTTTTTATTTAAAATAATAATTTCAGTAGATTTAACAAGGATATGATTCAACTTAATAATTATTCAAAATGCTCGGATTCAATACTAGACTCGAACTCAAAAAACCCTGCTTCGCAGATGTCCGGTAATTGTCTTATATTAATAACAAGACGTGATCAACAAAACTATCAAATTTGTAGTCACTTAGTGCATACAAGTTCTACAGAAGAATTAATTTGTTCTACATCGGGACTTACGAGGCAATATTTTGTTCATAATACTTCCACTTCCCCCCCCCCCCTCAACATTTTTTTGAAAAATAAAGCTGGTTTAAACCAGAAATTATATAATATAGTTTGGGTGAAATGCAATCAGAGATAAATATTTCAAGAAATGTGTCAAATCCAATTTTAAGCCAATCTTAGAAAATCTACTAAGTAATTTAAGCTAACTTCCCCACACAGGTATTATTAGGACCGAGGTCTAATGTTGCTATTACGTGGGTGTACATTAAATTGAAGAGATAAATTAATAGTTGCTAACATTAAAAAAATTTTTTTTTACAAAAATGTTGTGTGTATAATATAAAAGCCAATGATATTTCTAAGGTATAGCATAAATGTACAAAAATTGGGCTGTACCTAATTAACTTCAATAAGGTTTAAAGAATAGATTGTTAAGTCTAGGAAATCTGCATCTTATAGTTGAGCAAAGGGGGTTTAATGGAGGTAAAATAAACCATGTGTTGACACAAAATAAAGTATAAAGCCTCAATAATGCCCAACTCCACAAAAAAAAAATACCGCATAGACAACGCTTCATAAGGTTTTAAATATCTTTCATTTGCCAAAATTCCCCAATAAAATAAAAATGAGAAATATCTTTGCGGAGGAGCCTATCAGATATTTTTATTTTAAAGAACAAAAGAAGCTCCCGTCTGATAACGAATTGGACTGTTTGACCCCCTCAAGTACTTCAGACTGCTTCCGATACAACTCCTAAAACTGTATTTGGTTACGAGTTGCACGTTTGTTATTCACTGTAGCTGCGAGATGTTTGGATGAATGTGCGAGACTGTCTGCGTCTTCCTAGCCCTTTCGTTTAGCTAAANATAGCCTCCCCCCCCCCCCTGTTATTTAGATACTTATCTTTGGAAGATAGGTATATGAAACAATGATAGATACAAACACATTTAAAAAAAAAATTACGAACAAATTTTCTTGGAACACCCCCTCCTCCCCCCATTGAGTGTACCTATGACTGTCTTGTAACATTTCTCAGCCCTCCAAACTGTATCCAAGTTAAGGTGTTTCCCCTCTTTCATAAAAATTATACTCCAAATAACAACGAAGCATCTTTCCATAACAATACAAGTGGTCTTACTAATAAAAAACACACATTGCTGACTAATTTTAAACTAAACAAGAAGTAATTAATTACTTTAGTTGATACAAGTTAATTCGACTGTAGATTTTAATGAAAAAAATATATGAAAGTTTACAAAAACTATTATTAATGCAAATTGTAAGTTAAGTGGCAAGATGAATAAAGTGCTTCTTCCAACAATGGCATCACTAAAGCTCTTACTGGAAAAAAAAATCTGCACGACATGAATTGGATCCATTCATTATATTTTTTTCATCATCCTCTTTTATTTAAAAGTTTAAAATCCATAAACAAAACACATACAAAGCTCCAATTATTTTTTTTTCTTTTACTATATTAAAAATACATGTGACTCACCGAGCTTATAAATATTTACTTCAATTAACTTCTAAAACAAAATTTACATAATTTACAGAACAAAACCATTTCCATTTTTTTTCTTCTTTTCAAATTGACACTAAAAAAATGCATTTTTAATTTGTCATACTAGTTACCCATCTCAGCTAAGCCCGTTTAACCTTCAAAAATAAACAAACAAAACCTAACCTCTTATTAATATACATTCATATATTTTCTTTCCACCAAAACATTTTCAAGTTAGTGCGCAAACAAATGCTATCTTAGATGTTTTACATATATATATCCCATGGTTTCCCCTGTGGTCCGCGTGGCCAGCCACCCCACACAGAAACCCAAAACACTTTTAAAACACAGATCAATTTTTGTTGTTTTTGTTTTTTTTGTTTTTCAAAAATACCTACAGTGCAGGAGGAACACATTAGGGAGACACCAAAATAAGAAACAATTGCTCTGAGAAAAATAAACTTTCACATAATAATAATAATAGTTTTTACAAGATGTTGACAAGAGATGGACCGAAACCACTTTTCCAGAGGTTTCTAATATCGTGCAGGTTTTGACCACAACTTTTGTCTTTTGAGATCCTGCATCCTTGGTCTTTTATACGAGATACAAGTGTTCGTATCCAAGTTTTTAAAATATTCTCAATGATATTACTACCTGTCCGGGCTATCCACATTTTATTACACTACTGAGGGAATATAACTTAATATATCACCCGAGTGCCCCCAGGTTGGAATTTGAATCCTGACCACCTCCCTACAGACTAAAATGAACCTAATAATAATAAGGAAATTATATTTCAATTAAATACTTGAGAATTTAAATATATATATATAATTAGGGTGAAATAAATAGATAAGACTATTAGTCCATTTCAATTAAACAATTATTTAAATTCTCAACCATTTAAGTGAATTATAATTTCCCTACCACTATTATATTAAGTTCCTTATCAACACTTTTCACAATGTTTTTGGAAAATAAAACAAACTTATCCATGAGCTCATGTGCTCGATAATGTTTTTCAAAAATAAGACTAAGCTCATGTGCTCAATTTAATTAATATAAATTACTTATAAAATAACTATGTGAATGCGACTAAGACGTCTCCAAGAGAATCAACAAGTCTGGTGGGTATTTTGTAAGTTACGCTATCAGCTGTCAGAGTTGAGTAACCAAGAGGAACATTCACATTAATAGTATGGGTTCTGGTCGAAAGTATCATAAAAGTTCTAAGAAATATTCATATTATATATAAATGTTGAATCTTACTTGTTATTTTTATAAAATCCTTTAAGTATTCACCATCCTTAATACAAGTGAGGTTTATAATTTTCAGCGAAACCCAAATTTCCCGCAACGTTTATTGGTGGTCCAGAACCAATTATAATAATTATAGGATGAGCTTAACAACCAGGCCACAGAACAGTAATGTAACACTTAATAAATGTATGCACCGTATAGTGAATGGATTATAATTTTAACGTTTAGTTATTTTTTGTATTTTCTATTATTCTATTAACAACTATTTATATTTTCTCTTTATGATAATAATTTTTTCCAATATTCGGATTTGGGATTCGAAGTTAATCGGAGATTCAGATTCATAAAATAGTGGATTCGATCCAACTCTTAAGACAAATGCTTTACTAACTACAAGCTGATAATTTTTTTTTTATAATTTCTATTAAAAATAAAATATTTTTAAAATTACTAATTTTTAATGTTTTCATATTTGTTCGGGCACAAATAATGACGGCAAGAAGCCGCAAGTGATAAATACCTGGTTAGATGATTATCAATATTTAGATATCACACGGTGATAACCATCCAACAGTTTGAAACAACAATGAAAACAAAAGGGTAAAATTTATCACATTTTAAAAGATTTGTTACTTATCTTGGTATCACAACAGCAAAAAGTTATGGGGATCAACATTATTAAGACAGTACAATAATCAATACAATACTATTTACAACGACAAAATATACATAAATTAACTACAATATGAAAGGGAAGAAAAACTAACTGTCCCATCGAGTTCTCTAGAATATTTTCGCAACAAGTGTAGGTTAACACAATCACGAGTTTCTCAAATAAGAGACGCAAACAAGTGTTTTATCTAGTTCTTGGTTACATTCATATAAAAGAAAAGTTGATACATTATCATATTTCTAGACCCCTGACATACAACTGCTCAATCAGGCAACCGTTAATTATTATAAAGAAAGATATCTATGATACTAGATTTATTCGCATATACATTCATGTTACAAAAAAATTTAAAAAAATTATACAAGCATTTTATTTAAACACAGGGTGCTCGGAAATGATAATTTTTTGAATTGAAAGAGAGAATAAATCAAGTGCTCGTCTAAATAATGAGATTTATATATATATTTTTTAAATACTTGCACACTGAAGAACTCTATGGGAACAACGCAACCAACAAAAAAGAAAACAAGATAGTTTACAAATCGCAAAATAAGAAAGGTTAATATTGGCCTCAGGATAACCACAACCCCATATTGTGCTGCAGCGTCACCATGACGGACAAGAATATAACGGATATGATATCCAAAGTACACCATTTCACTGCCACAAGAGCCATTCCCTGGTCCAGACTTGCACATTTGAAAATACAGCGAGTCTTCAAGTGTGATTAGATTTTAAACATAAACGTGTAAAAAAAATTGTCAAAATACTTGGTAAAAATTAATTATATACTCGGCGGGAAGTCTACATAAAACAAAAAGATTTGGACCATTTTTGGAACAATAATATTATCTTTGGGAGTTTTAGGCAGGATCCTGAAATAATTGTTTTTAAACCCTCGACTGAACTATTGTATAGTTGACGTTTTCACCACTTAGGCTGGATGCATATTGCATCAGGCATTATGTATCAACACAAGATGGAACAAAAATGTTAACATATAAACCAAACAGTCGGTAAGACGTGGTGCTAAAAAAAAAGTTTTTTTGTCATGGAAACAAATTTGTGTGAAGGTAGTTTTGATGACGGAACAAGACACTATAAGTCTATTTTTTTTATCTCGTTCTGCTATCGTCAAGATGGAGGTGGAAGTAACTTATTCATGTTGGAGAGGTTGATAACACTGTGTGATGAACGGGAATGCAAACAAGTATCTGGGTTCTCCCAGTGCTTAAAAAAACGACAGATGAAAACTCTATAACAAATCACATAAGTTGAAGTGTTATCCAGAGAAATTCTCTACAGCTTGTCAGCGATATCTTTGCAATGGTAGTCCTAATATTAAAATTGTATAATGCAGGCACATATACTAGACCTGCAAGTTTTTCTAAATCTAATTCGGCAACAAGTTCCATGAAACGCGAGAGCGAGGAAGATGGCTGATTTGTGTAAACTTGTGTTATAGTTTTATTCGATCTTATCCCATGGAGTGTGCACCCGCTACATTTGGAAACATGCAATCAAGAAAGTTTCACACACGATAATACTAAAATGTGTTACTCAATTGTGTGGTAAGACATAATGTTCAATACAAAGTGCATCCAGCCTTAAATATAACTAAAACTTCGATCAACTAGATGGTCTAATTTATTTCAAGAATCTTTACTCTTTATTTGCGGAAGTCAATATTATTTATTTAAAATATAATTTGTGAAAAACATAAAAATTGGTATAATGGCAGAAGCAAGCTCTAAGTATGAACTTCTAATGAAGGTTGTATTTAAATATATAGTATATATTTATAAATAACAGATTATATGTGTGTTAGACACTTTTCTGAATATTCCAGGAATTAATATTTTACATATCGAGACTTCCAAAGTATGATCACCAGGGATTATTCCAGAAAATTCTATTTAGGTCCTAGATAGACCTACTAAATCCCTAAAGATATTAGCACGAAGCATTATTTAAATAAATAAATATATATATATATATTTAACCGCTTGCACAATATGAATGTCATGGTTAATAAGGCTAAATAAATTTGAATTAAAATGACTAAAAGCGCAAAAGGTGTAAACCCAATTCACATAAATTAGTTTTGACACTCAAAAAAACATTCCCCAGTCCACGTAACTCGGGCCATCTCGGCTCTACTTGTTAAATCTTCTCAGACACCTTCTACCCATAATTTTTACCATTAACACTTTTTATTTTATAACATCATTAGTTTTAATAAATTCTTTTTTTTTTGTGAGTCTTACATTCACCAACACTTTTTTTTTATTCCTCTTTGTACACAACACAACTAACAACCAAAGCAATCAAAAAAGTGTTTATTTTAATTTGTTGTAGTCTTTGTATTGTAAGTAACACAGTAAGTTTCATTTGAAAAAAAACAACTTCTCGCCCCCCCCCCCATTACATGTCGCAGCAACTCACTCGGATGTGAATATAACAAAGCCACTTGCGAGAGCAGCAACATTTCTAAGGGCCGTCTGTACTTGTATTATTTGAGTCAATTCATTAAGAAAGAAGTTAGGCCGAAATACTCACCCTCAATAAGAAACCGCTTTTAAGGATGTGCAAAACACACTTTTTTTTTAAAATCAAAGTATTATTATTTAAATCAAAGTGAATTCAAATCCAATATATGAAATATTTTTGAAGCCGAATCAATATTCAAATATTTTTTGTTAGTTGTTTTAAGCTTTAAATTTTTTTTTTGAATATGTCTTATTTATACATCTTTATTCCTTAATATTACTTGGTAGACGTTTTATCGCACAAGTTTTTGTGCTATTTAATTTGATTTATTCTAATAAATATATTTAATATAAGAGCTTACAATCGGATTGATTCAGATTTTTCATATGCATATCAATTTTTAACAGTTCAAAATGGAAATAGTGACCATAGCTCGAGTATTTTAGCCGTCAATATATTTAATGGCCAAGCTTTGTAAATGCCGAAACTGGAAATTTTTCGAAGTGAGGTTAAAACTGAAATTTGTTCCGAAGCCAAGTCGAAGTTTCGAAGCTTGGCAAACTCCTGGTTTTTGAAGTTGTCACATAGCACTCCTTTTAATTTTGAAAATGTCAATTAAATGCATCAAGATAAAGATAACTTTTAGAGGGAAAATCAAAGACAACTATATTCTGTCATGCTGACATATTTGAAATTTTCCATTTTTACGTTGTAGACGCCACTTAATCACTAGCCTGTGTTAAAAACTACGGTTTAGCAACGATTCAAAAAAATGATATTTTGATATACATCATAATTAGTGAGGTATTTCAAATTTATCAAAGTTTTTTATTTCTTTGAAAGGTTTAAAATATGTGAAGTTACTGTAGGTGTCGACATCAAAGCAGAGAAGAATTGACCTTCAATTTTGACGTTTTGTACACCCTTACGGATTAAAAGTAATCCTAAACAAAGAAATATAATGGTTAACCAACAAACGTTTGATACCAATTATATTGATATTTTTTCCTCGGTTCTTATTTAGTTCAGATGTGAATTCACTTAAGTTTTTATTGGTAAATTAATGGTCTGTATTTTAGATTTGTCTTTAAATTATGTTGAGCTAAAATTATTCTGCTAGGATTACTTTTTTAAAAGTTGAAATCAGAATTACTTTTTCAATTTGCGACTCCTGATTTGAGGACTTTAAGGACCCATCCCTATTGGCAATTGGAGATATATCGAAACTTGTGGCTTTATCCCATACACGCGAGTAAGTTGAAAAACAACCTTAAAAAAACAAGCAGTACTATTCACAGCATTTTTTAACATTCTTTTGTTTATAAACTCAACCAAAATTAACTACTCCATATTTTCATATTTACCTCGAAAAACCTCTTTTTTTTTTTGAGGTAGTTTGTAATATATATTTGAAAGAAGGTTCTGGAAAGGTGGATAGAAAACATTGTTACAATGAAAAGAACACAGTTCACATTTTACACTGCTGCCAATGGACAAAGAGGTAACGGTTGCCTCTTGAAGATCGATAGTCAACACCCAATTCCCCCCCGACCTAGGTTTCATTCTATTGGAACCTTCTTACAAATATATACTACTACTTATTTAAAAACCATCTTAAAGCGATTCATTTCTTGTGCCTCCTGTACATAAAAAAAAAAAAGGTTGACTCAATTCTATTTTATAACAAACAAGCACTCTCTATTAAAATATAACTTTGTTGCATGATCAACAAGGGTGAGAACCCAGTTCAAAGTTAAAAGTGTTAGGGGTATGCGAGACGCTCAATACCACACACATTTCCGAGCATAAAACGATAGAAAAACAAGTTTTGTCCAGACATAAGAGCATCCCTTGATTATTTTTTAAATGTTTTTTTTTTTTACCTAGATCAAATATTGAGGCGACTTATACATAAATTTAATATTAAATGTTAAAAGCTTCTTAAATAATACCCCGACAGTTCCACTAGAAATGTATCTTTGGCTTTATCGATTAGATGTAGAGCCAATGATCCAAGGTTCGAGTCATTGCTAAGATTTAATTTCAATGATAGGGTGACCGAGGTGGTATGGTCACGTAATGAGGCCGGAAAAGCAAATAATACCAAAGAGAAAGATAGAGATGAAGCGTGTTGCGGGAGGAGTGGGGGGTGGAAACCCCACAAGGGAGATGTAGAAAACTATGGGAGGAGCAGATAACAACTGTGCAAATGAGAGAAGAGAGAACCATAAAATCTCTCTCTCTATATATATAATTTACGTTTTAACTCGATCTGGCCATACCTGCATGGCCCAATCTCGCATACCCCTATAGAGCCTATATAGGGATGCCAAACGCTACAAATCTGCAGTGAAAGACCTTGACAACAAAGTCGACATTCACAACACCAACACCATAATTAGTTAACAGTATCGTAAAACCTCTATTAGCATCTTCTCACTTTACCAGGTGCACCGTCCACAGGCTGTGTGTTCAATTCATGGTTGCCAACCCGAGACGACACCTTATCGTTTGCGTCAGATATGTGTGCTACATTTTTATAGGATCTATATAATAACTGTAATACTTTTAAAAATATATATACAACAATTTTCAATTATTTTTTTTCACAAAAATTAACAAACACATACATTGTGATATGACAATGCTAGAGAGTTTTAAAAATATGATTTTATGAGCATTTTTAATAAAGCTTATTTTGAATAGATTTTTTTTTCTGTGCTTCAAAATTTACAATATCCGTAAAGTCCCAATAGAACTGACAAATATGACAAAGTTAAATTAATTTGGTTTTAACATTAACTTTGCTATGTGTAGTGTGTGCCACCGATGTGCAGGAAAGTGAGAAAAGGAAAAGGAAATGGATGGTTTGTTACTAAAATGTTGGTATTGTGATTAATTTATTGGCATCCCTCAAGCTGTAGCTTCTCAAATATTGTACATGGAGTGATTTTTTTTTACAACCACAATTTCCCACTTATAAACCATAAACACAACAAGACAAAAATAAACTTTTATTTTTTTAATCTTTCACACTCCTTTCAAACATTTCCTTATCGCAAAATTTTAGCTGCTATACTAATTAAATTTTTTATTTTAAAATTGTGATCAAGAGTAGATTTTTTTTTTCA
>CABFVX010003893.1:13211-30959 GCA_902151425.1 Timema shepardi | reverse complement strand
TTTAATATAATACAGCCGTTTGGCACCATTTTTTCTTTGTTTATATACTATATAATGATATTCTTGAGATTTCTTTTACTTCTCATATTCTGTGATAGAAAAACATTGATCGGGTAGCTGGTATTGGCTATTAATAGAAACACCAAAATATTGTGACGGGCGTTTTTTATGAACTTTTATACTTAGAACGTCAAAATGAATAGCGCGAGAAGTGTTTATGCAGACTTTTATTTAGCACATTAAAATTAATTTCATATAACCACAAAGTTCACATTTTAGACCATTTATTTCCACCAACCAAAAATCAATTGGTAAAAAAAAAACAGGTAAAATATGTATTTATCCGGCTATTATGAGAGTCATATCGTGACCAAAGGTAAATATTTCAAATTTAAGAATGAAAAATTTAGCCATAATTTTTCTACCACTTAGTTTAGAGTCAAATTATTTTCAATAATCTTAGCCAAAAAATAGCTTTTTATTTACAGCCTTTTAATAGCAAAAGACAATTCTTTTATTTAATGAGATCTGTCTCTGGGTATGAGGACATAGTCTTACCTCTGAGATGCGCATGTAGATGCCGCGGTTGTTCTGGCCGATGTCAAAGTAGAAGTTTTTGTTTTCTACCCGCATGTGCCTACCCTCAGGCAGCTCCCCTTTGAAGCCACCGTCGTCCGTACCAAACTCCTCCAGCAGGTCAGTGAGCGCATCTCGGAACTCGATCATACCCTGGGCAGGGATGGCTATCTGCGACCGGGGACCCCCGCGCGTGATAGTTTGGGACACCTGTCAAGGAAACACAGGCAGTTAACGAGAGAGCAGTATTGTCCATTCTTCAGAAAACAAAAAAAACGCATTTCAAGGGCACGGTTGGTCACACTGTTAACATACCAGATGGATCCTTATTCTATATGTTGAAATAAGTGTAGGGTTGGTCACATGATCCACACTACACTAGAATCAAGAGGTCCTGGGTGCTAGTCTTGTCTCAAGGGTGTCACTGTTGTAATACTGGCTGACTGGGGACTACAAGTGGAGTCAAGGTCCACACCAGAGATATTGTATATGAGGTGCGGCTAGAAAATAACCGGACTCGTTTTTTTGCCACTTACCTGAGGTCTTGGCAACAACCAGCAGAGTCAGATATTTATCTATGTTCTTTTCTCCCTCTACCTTCCAAATTTCAAGGTCGTGTGACCCGACAGTTCAGCCGTAGCCTTTGTTTGAAGTGGACCGTGTACCTGAGCTCCACCAGAATTATGTTGAGTGTAAAAAGTGAGCAGCGTGTCAACGTGAAGTTTCTTGTAAAACTTGGGAAATCCGCTAAAGAAACATACAATTTGTTAAAGGAAGTTTATGGCGATCAGTGTTTATCTCGTGCTCAAGTGTTCGATTGGTTTAAAAAAATTTAAGGAAGAGGAAACAGATCGAAGACGATTCGCGCCGTGGCCGTCCTTGGACATCAAAAACAGATTTTAATATTGAAAAAGTTAGTGAAATCGTTCAAAAAACTCGACACCTGAGCATTCAAGCGATTGCTTAGTTAATATCAATAAGGAAACTGTTCTGCAAATTTTACATAAAAATTTACACATGGAAAAAGTTTGGTTTAAAATGGTGACAAAACTGCTGTCTTCTGAGCAAAAGGAAATTCGAATGAACATTTGTGCTGGCATCCTTCATAACATCGAAAATAATCCAAACTTCTTAGAAAATGTGTTAACTTGTAACAAATCATGGGTTTTTTTCAGTTTGACCCTGGAATTAAACGCTAATCTGTGCATTGGAAGAGTCCCAGTTCACCGAGACAAAGGAAAGTACGGATAAGCAAGTAAAAATTCAAAGCAACGATGATAGTTTTGTTTTATATCTGAGGGATTGTTCACATTGATTGGGTACCTCAAGGTCAGACTGTTAACCAGGTTTACTATAAGGAGGTTTTAACAACCTTTTGTGAACGCATAAGAAGAAGAAAACCTGAAATGTGGAAGAACGGCTCGTGGATTCTTCATCAGGACAACGCACCAGCACATAAAGCGCTGTCTATCCAGAGGTTTTTGGTGAAACACAAGATTCTGGTGTTGGAACATCCACCTTACCTGATCTATCCTCGTGTGACTTTTTTCTGTTCCCGGAGATCAATTCTGCACTAAAAGGAGCCCATTTCGAGTATGGTGATGCGATGAAGCTCATGAACAGCCTCTCAGAAAAGGACCTGAAACATCGCTTCCGACAGTGGAATATTTGTACGGTGAAATGTAAGGGACTTCATTGAAGGTGATAACATGCCCATTGAGTAATTTTGTAGAGCATCCGTCCGGTTATTTAATAGCCAAACCTCGTATATGAACAAAACACTTAGTTTATGTATATGCAACTTCTTTGGTAGTATATTATTTAAACAATACATTTAATCAATGTAAATACATAGCATCTTAGAGCACTATTTTAGTCAACTTACAATTACTTGTACTTCCCCTTTAGCAACATCTTCTTAAGGGGGAGATAATTACAAACCTAAGTCAACAAAGTTTCAAATATTTTAGAAGATATTCACCTAGTGTATAAAACTTGGTAAACCAATAAATTCCTTTTGCATTAATGTGCGAAAAAACCTTATGAGCCTGTATTAACTCGCTGATAACATGTAACTAAGGATGGTAATTTCCCCAAAATATAGATATATTTTATCATTTTATATAACACAAAGTATATATATTGACATATTTGTTGTTTGTGATATATATATAAAAGCTTGTGATTGGACAAACTGGAGTGGTGTTTTTAAAATGCCAAGTGTTCTGTAATGCTATTCTATGCCGCTTTTCACTTTTTAATGTTTTATTTAGATTTTTTATATAGCACACAAGTTTGGTAAAAAAAGAGAAATAAAACTGTTAATAAAAAATAGAAAAAGTATTGCCCAATTTATTTTGATTCACAAGCTTTATGCTACATTGATCGATACATGTGTCATGCCTACACGTAGCTGACCTAGGTAAAGTACAACTTGAGCCATACTTCACATCTTGGTGTATTTTCCTGTATCCTATTTAAATAAAAATAGTTGAATTGAGACCAGTGAAACAGATTTCATATTTCAAAAAGTACAGTAAAATTACCCGCCTCGGCGGCGTAGTTGGCTAACGCGCTGGTCGTGTTGAGCTCGACTGCTGAGGACAGGGAGATCGAGGTTCGAATCTTGGTCGGGTGGACTGGGGGTGGTTTTTCCCAAATGGTTTTCCACTCTACCTCCACGCAAATGCGGGTTCACTTCCTATAATTCAACCTTCCCAGTTCCTAATCCATTAGCGTAATTAGTACTTAAAGCGTGTAACCTGAACGAGTAGTAATATGAGGTGTTAAATAATAATAATAATAATAATAATAATAATAATAATAATAATAATAATACAGTAAAATTGAAAAATTAATATTTAAAAGTTAAAAAGACAAACTATAATGATCTCCATTTCACTGTTGACAAATGAAGAATGCAGCAGAGCGCACTTCACTAAGTTTTCTGGTTCAAGCTTAATCCTGTGTCTAGTTTGTCAGTTAATAGGCCGTGAGTCGGACACTTAAAAAAACCCTGACAAAACCAAGAGTCGGGCATATAGGGGCATACTCGCAACCCTTCATCAAAATGTGGGGAGTATCAGCGAGGCTACCGGCTCCCCGTCCTCGGGACCCGAGGTCCGGATACTCGGAGGATGTAATTGCGATAGTTTATCTGGTGCCAACGGAGCGGTGATCCCGCCGACCCGGAGAAAAAAAGGGAGGAGAAGAGGAAGGGCGGGCGGTAAAGTGGTGACCCGCCGGATAGCAAGGGAACGAGGAGGGCAGGGCGGCGGAGTGGTGACCCGCCGGCCCTCAGAGAGGATAGACTTGTGATCGGATATACGTATCGGTGCGGCGGACGGGACTACCGGCTACTCCGCCCTCAACAAACCACAAGGGCTGTATAACAAGCATAGAGTCTCGCCACTATGGCATGTATGCGAAAATGAGGGTGTGAGAAACAGAAGGTGGAGTCGAGTCGAAGGCGAGTGGATTACCTATATACTTTACTGCGACTCATCTGCTCCACTCTGCTTTGTTTTGTTCAGCCTCATTCTTGCACGCAGACCTATGACTTCAGGGTTGCCAATATTTTCTTACTATAAAATTCAGTCAATTTTCCAGGATTTCTGTAAGCAATTTTCATTTTTCCAGACAACTTAGATCAAGGTATGGAGAGATGAAAGTTCATATAATTGACTAGAGTGATCCACATATATGGGCAATGTAAGACACCCAACGTGTTTCAGAAGGCGGGGAGGGGTAAAAGACGTGTGTTCAATTAACAGTGCTTAGTTCATTTGTTTACTTTACCTTCTATAAAAGGTCAACTAGCTAAAGTTTGCGGTTAAATGGCCAAATCCCCAAATATGTTATTTTATGAAGTCCAGTCCCCCCCTCCCCCCAATAAAATGTCATTTTTTTTTCAAATAACTATTCCGAGAGATAAATTTCCTGTATTTTCCCAGCTATATAGCGTTATCCAGAGATGGAATAGTTATTTTCAATCATTTCTATATTTGATATTTTCATGCCTATATTTATTTATTATTATTTAGCACCACATCTTACTACCCATTCAGGTTATACGCTTTAAGTACTAATTACTCTAATGGAAGGTTGAATTAGAGAAAGTGAACCCGCATTTGCGTGAAGGGAGAGTAGAAAACAATTTAGGAAACACCCCCCCTTCCCAAGTTCACCCGACTGAGATTCGAACCTCGATCTCCCCGTCCTCAGCAGTCGAGCTCAACACGACTAGCGCGTTATCCAACTACGCCACTGACGCGGGTCATGCCTATATTATATTTAAGAAATCATTTAGAAGTTGTACGAGAATGGTGACATTAAAAAAAAACTTCCCCTGGCCATTTTGTGTGTTTACTTTTGAGTGTCTATAAATAAAATTAAAAATAGTGTAGCTGTCTGCCATGAGCGTTGCGGGATACAATTTTAAAAGAGCAGGCCGTGTGTACGAACATGTGCACCCCCAAGACGGAATTTTAGCATGTTTTTTCTGTCTGTTTGAAGTAATTAACTGCTGCCTGGGGTAACCATGCAATTCATTGGTTGAATACCCTTAACAACTCTAGGTACCTCTGCTAGTCTCATAAAAGAGAGCGGACCAAAAGGTTATTTTGTATTATATTTTGTCATTTTAAACTTCTAGAAATAAAAAATAAGATTTATTAATGATGTCTATGGCACATTAATCTTTTCATCGAAGAAAATATCTGCAATGGAATAAGTTTTCTTGGACTACAATAGTCAGTTTGTTTTTTTGTAACACAACTAACTCATTAACCATTTAGACTAATGGCATATATTTACGAATCCCGAAATCACAAATAATCTAAATATGTTTTTAATTTTTTTTTATGAAATGACATTTATTTCCTCAGTCTAAAAAAAAACTTTTGTGCTCCTGGTGAATGGCAACCCTGAGACAACCTATAAGAGGATCCTTGCGACAACACAATCTCTTAAGCACTAATAGATGTGGTACGGAATTTTGGAGTCACACTTACACTCACCCTTAGGAATCTGCCCCGTGAGTTTTCCTTAAGGTCCAGGTAGTACCGGCGGTTGTCCTTGATCATCATCTCCGACTTGAGCTTCCCGTCTTCAGGGACGTTCTCCGGATTTGGGGGACCAAGAGACGCATAGAAGTCACTAAACGTCGACAGATGATCTCGAAATTCCGCTGCTGTCGACAGCGCTAGGAAAATTTGACTCCGCCTACCATCAGCGCCGATCTGGAGAGAAAAAATACATTCATACAGATGGGCTGAATCCACTATTATATTTAATGAGAATCTGCATTTTATCTTCAAATAATTGATCTCAAAATAAGAGTCCAAATCTTGGAAAAATATTATTAACACAACAGAGTAAAGGAGTATAACAGAATAATAAGAAATAATAATTAAATGAACGTTCATTAATTGTTAAATTAATGGTCCGGGCTCTGGTTGTTAAGTTTTTCTTATAATTATGTTAGGGCTGAACCACCCATAAGCAATATTAGTTATAAAACACATTCCAATTTAATTTTTGTTTTAAGGAATTTAGGATTTTAGAGTCCTAGGATCCCATCCTGAATATTTATTTAAGATCTGTTTCCTGGCATTTTGCTCTAGTTATATTCGTTGTTTTATGCAAATCTTCACGCCATCTCACGAGGAAGCTGGAATTCAGAGGAGATGTATCCGCTTTTGTGTAAGGAATAATGAGAAACCACTAAGGGAAAATCCCCCTTAATACATCCGACTGGTAATCGAGCCCCCAACCTCCTCAACACCGGCAAACCGAGCTTGATTTTCAGTCCGCATGCCCACCGATTTGGGTTAACCCTCTTTGAGTTCCACATTTATGTCCCAGTGCTGATCACTAACAACATATTCTCCTGGAAATGGGATGTGTGTGAGGATTAAGGAGATTCACTTGCATTAATTAACATTATTATTATCATCACTGCGTCTTACTACCCGTTCGGGTTATACGCAATTACTCTAATGTGTAATGGTAGGGTGATTGTGAGATGAAATGGAGGACCTACAGTTTAACGTGGAATCCGAACCACGGTGGAGGCCTGGCATTCCCCACATTCACAAGATGTCTTGTGAGAGGTGAAGGAAGGGTTTGGTAATCAGATAAATCTGTGCCGGGACCGAGGATTGAACCCCGGCCGCCAGCACAGAACTCTTGACACCTTACCCCTAGACCACCAGGTCACCATTTAATTAACAGAAAGTGTTCAAGTGAAAGGAGAAGAACGGAAGAAATTAAAGGAGGAAGAATGGTGGAAGGATAGAGGAAGATGGAGGCATATAAACTGAACACCGCTGAAAAAGATGATGATGATGATGACTAGCATTAATCTATTAATAGGTTGGAAACCCCCATTGAGGGGAGGAAGGGAGGGCCGCTTCAAGCTCATTGACTGGTGTACAAACCCAAATCCCTCAGTCAAGAGACAGGAGTGATAGCATTCGTACCAAGCTCGCAGGTTTTAACCATTTGATGTATGGACTGTAAGAAATAACTGAATTTATTGTTTTGAGTCCCAGTGAGTTTATTTCAAGCGATTACAATGATGGTTGTAGCCGCGACTTTTCCAGATCTTTACAGACCAAAAAATAAAAATATTTACAGTAATTTTTAGGCAAAGTTATAAATATAATATTTCATTATTTTCATTGTCTTCTATTTAATAAACCTTTGCTCTTTGCAAAATCAAATAAATTTGAGATAAAAACGCTTTACAATCTTCTATTTTGAATTTTTTTTATAAATATTACAAAAACCTGTGAGAATTCTGGTTACTTTTTAAATTGTTCTCGAATTTTCAATATCACCTCAAATTGCCTGGCTTCAGGTGCGCATACATTTTATAATAAGCGTTTAAAAATAAATAAGAACAGACACGCCAATAGTAAGGCCGGTATCACACCAGATCAGACAAGACTGTATTAGTAAAAATATTTATATATAAAGATAAAGACATTTCATTTTGTCTCGGACGGAATGAGCCCGTCTGTACACCAGATAGGTAATTTTGTCTGAAACAAAAACCCATCATCTCCTTAAATATGGCTCTTCGGCTCAATCAACTCTAATGTCCAGTGTGTAACGAGGAGGTATCAATTTGTTGTTGGAATTTTTTTATGCAGGAAGAAAACACCAATATAAGTTTTCGAGTCAATATAATAGCCGGCCTTTGCCCTACCAGCACCAGGCCCTACCAGCACCGCCAGTTTTTCACACTTTACTTCCATCACAATACACAAACGATCAATTAAAAATAACACGCACACATCCTAGTCAAACTCGGGAACGTTCAGAAACATTCTGATAGCACATTCACACAAAACTAAGCGCAAAGGACTGTCATGTTTGACTAATCACGACTAATAACACCAATAGCACATTCCCACAAAACTAAGCGCAAAGGACTGTCATGTTTGACTAATCACGACTAATAACACCGAAGCTGTCTCAGACAAAATGACCAATGAATTGTGCACACCTCATTGTATTCAGTGTATTTTCACTCAGTTCAAGACAGTTTTTTTTACTAAGGCCGATTAAAACAGTCTTGTCCAGTCCAGTGTGACACCTGCCTTAGGGAACACTTGGATTCTAGTAGTGTAGAATGGGGACAGACTAATAATTATTTGAATATAAAGACTGTTCATGAAGATAATTGATCGTTTTCCCTTTACTTTCTCTCTTAAGGGTTCTGCCTGCCTGCCCCCAAACTATGGTATTTCTTAGGGGGATGTCATTTCTGAAGCTTCCAAAGCTTCTTTTAATGAATGGTGACCTTGTTAAAACACGACTACTTGTTTCTGTTCACGTATCTCCAGATATAATTTTTCTTCAACTTTGCACCCCCAAAATGGCTTTCCCATATCGCAAGTCTGGGACTCTAGTGGCTAAATTTACCACCACTTTTTGACAGCGCTTTTCATGAAATAATATATATGTTTACATACACCCTAAGGTGTACCCTGGGTTGGACATCACTTTGTTAGAGGAAAGCAAGATTTGCATTTCTAACCATTTACTATGATCTCAGAAATTCAACATTTTGTGTGAAAAGTCCTTGAAAATGAGCTAGCATTCCCCTTAAAGGTTATTTCTTTAAAACTTTTAATGTAGGCTCTATTTTATTTATAAGGACATAATGATAACCTTTCACCCCCATTTTGGTGTGAAGCATATTTTGAAATAATGCAAGCCATGTGAAAACCATCTCAGCTCGTAAGTGGTATTCTTAATCCCCTTTCCTTACTCTCTCATGGTTAGTCCTCAAATAGACTTTTTTACACAACTCTTTACACAAAAATCACAAACATTCGAGAAAAACTATTCAATAAAACAAGAGTTCTCAGCAAGTCGACAAACATAGCCCCCTATTGCACTAACTGAATATATTTTCTTTAGCGACATGTCTTACTGCTAGTTAGGGTTGTACGTGTATTAAACTAATGTGTGTTAAGAATGAGGAAGGTTGATTTTAAAGGAACTGTACCCAGATTTGTGTGGAGGGAGAGTGGAAAACTCCATCCACCAGACTAGGATTCAAACCCCGATCTCCCCGTTGTCAACAGTCCAGTCTATTGCGAGAACGACTCCTTAGACCCCATTCAATCAGCGCATGAGGTACCGGTATATTGAGAAGATAAGTATTATTGGCGGTACTCACTTCTGCTACTTTTATAAAGCGTCCTCTTCTATTTTGTTTGACGTCTAAATAAAACCTCTTGGATTGGATCTGTAACATCTTGGTGGCCAACTCCTGCTCCCCCTGCTGTTGCTGCCCTGAGAACATTCATCACACAGACTATTATCACGCAGCCCAAACAACTAGCGGCAACAGTGTCATAGCGCGGCACAAAGTTTTACATTTTGAATCAAATTTAAATCTATGCCTACTACCATGAATTGATTCTGAATTTTTATTTTCTATGGTGGAAAAGTGTCAGATAATTTGCGATCAACATTAATAATATCTTAAATTATTGTTTTAAGAATAACTATAGGAGTGATAAGAATGGATAGGATGATAAATGAGAGGCATAGACAAGGAGGGGCCAGTGCAGGAGAGAGAAGTCACAACTATTATTATTATTATTATTAGCACTGCGTCTTACTACCCGTTCGGGTTATACGCACTTACGCTAATGTGTAATGGTAGGGTGANACCGCGTCTTACTACCCGTTCGGGTTGTACGCACTTACGCTAATGTGTAATGGTAGGGTGATTGTGAGATGAAATGGAGGACCTACAGTTTAACGTGGAATCCGAACCACGGTGGAGGCCCAGCATTCCCCACATTCACAAGATGTCTTGTCAGAGGTGAAGGAAGGTTTTAGTAATCAGATAAATCTGTGCCGGGACCGAGGATTGAACCCCGGCCGCCAGCATTGAAGTCTGACACCTTACCCCTAGATCACCAGGTCACCCGAAGTCACAACTAAGGTAAAGTTTGTTCAGCGTAGAAATTGTTTTCTGAAAGGCCTTTTTCCTTACCAGAAAACTATTATATAGTAGGATATTGGTAGGAAAAAAGACCTTTCAGAGAGTAATCTCTACTCGGAATGGATTATAGTATGGCCATCTAAGGTGAATGGAGGAGGAGACGCCGAGGAAGACGCTGGCTATTGAAGAGAGGGGCAGGAGGCCAAGAGGAAGACCGAGGAACATGTGGAAGAGAGAGGAGACATTAGAGAGGTTTATGTTCCAAAGAGACTTGGTTAGTACCAAGAATCTGACGTAGATTATTATTTTGTAGGTATTAAGATCACATCATTTGAAGTATAAATACACAAAAATAGTTTAGCTCGGGCAAGTTATGTGATGGTCTACAGCATAAAACAAAGCATGCTATATTTTGATTTTCTTATGAATGAACAATAGGAGCAACATTTTTTAGAAAAAACAAACATTTTTCAGTCAACAGTGATATCATTTTACTATAATATTACTGTTATTTTATAGGTATTAATAATATAAATCTAAAGTGACAGCTAAAGACCATATAGTTTGTATGAATATAGTATGAACGTAATTATAGTAGTCTTGCAAGTGTCAGACTATTCCTAATATCGTCTTGGTAATGTGTGTCAAACTATCAGCCTGTGGGCCATGTGATGAACCATGCATCGAGGGAATACAAGATTTAGGAATGTGATATTTGGGGATTTTGGCATAATTTGGAGAAGTCTGGCAGGTGAGATTGATGTACTGAATTTGTACTCTTTCTCCCAATTCTCCAAAATTTATAAGATTTTAACAAACAAAATTGAATTTATTTTAAATGTTCAATGTGGCTCTTATGCTCACACAAATTTAACGTGTCTGGTTTTAGTGGAATATTCTGTTTGAACAAAAGGCTTTAAATTAAACTTTCAGTTTGGTCTGGATGAATTGTTATTAAGAAGGGATCCTGCGTGTTATCATTGCAATGCCCCCCTTGGTGTGTACCCCATTTTGGCGGTGTGTTGCAGGTTAAGTCCCCATTCACCTGACACTTAATTTTAATGGTGACCTAAGTTGTGTGTTACGCAACAGTGTGGATGGAGTTGGGTTTTCCCCCCCTACATTTTTTTACAGAAGTCGATTTTTTTTTTAAATTGCATTTGAGTTTCACTTTTATAGAGTGGCTCCCTTGGGTGCTGTCACATGTTGAGATTTTCTTTTCAAAAATTGTCTAAAACATCTTTTAATCCTTGTATTTATATTTTAATTTCATCGGGTGCATCCCTTGTATTTATTTTCCCCTGTGGGGATTTTGTTAATTTTTTATATAAGCTGTTAATGACCTAATTGTGTCAACGTGCCTATAAATAATAATAATAATAATAATAATAATATGGGCTGCTGTGTTAATAAAACATTTAATAGAGATTGTTCGTTAATAGCAAACTTCAACCCAATTTATTTTTCTATAGTACCAATAGACAATAAGAAATACAAGGTTTACATTTTTTGCTGTTATCCAATATTCCTGCCAATCAAATAAAAAAAATTATGTCCATTTGCCTGATAATTTTAGAATTTCTAATGTAAACATATTGATTGTGGCATAAAATTTCTCTTTTTTTAATGCCATTTGTATATAACGAATACTTCTGCATTACTACCACAAAAAGAGGAAAGAAAATTATTATAGTATAGAAAACATAATGTTTACTTCTTAGATGTGAAACAAAAATTGAATCTAAACATGGATACCATAGTGAAGTAATAAAAAATTGTTACACACACACACACATACATACACACATACATACACACATACATACATACATACATACATACATACATACATACATACATATATATATATATATATTTAACCATGTAGTTCCCTTATGGGGTAGGCAAGAAACTGAGCATTTAGCTCAAAAAACAACAACTCCGTACTCAATCCATCCTCACTAACTTCCTCCACACTTTCCTATCCTTGAATATCCCCTTCGCTTCAACAACATCCATACGTTGAGTCCTTTATTCTTAAAACTGTGTTACTTTTTTCTCACATCCATTTACAACATTTACCCACATCTTACTTGGCCTACCACTTCCTTTAGATCCACACACTCTACCTTCATATATTTGCTTCATCACTCGATCCACACTCATCCTCTCAACATGCCCAAACTACCGTAAGATGCTTATTTCCCATTGACCTATTGGATTCTCTTTCAAACCGCACTCTTTCAGCGCCCGACCATTACCGACTCTGGTCCATACGAGTTTTTCCCCGCCTATTTCATAGATATCGCATTCCACTCGCATTCACCTCACTCTTGTGTTTCTCCTGACAAACCCACGCTTCATATCCATGAAACAATGTTGGTGCTAACACACTTTACTCTCAGAGATGCACTCACCCATCTGTCAATTTCACAGAACAATCGGCACCTATACACAAAATCATTCACTTGTTCTAACTGTTTTTCATGTCTACTAAGTTGTTGATCTCAACCTATAAATAATATGTCAAAGTGGAAACGGAGATTACATTTCCAAGCCAAAAACTGAATATGGTACTTGAATCTGCCCAAGATATAATGTGTTTGTATTTTGGTTACAGACACCTCTGTTGATCTTAGATCTAACATATCATAATGATACAATAAAATTACTAAAATAACAAAGATTGAGAGAGATTAAGTATGTTTTGAATAAGGACTGTCTAATGGAATACTGTTACCAAGCCTAAATTATTTGAGGGAAATGTCAATAAGGTTCAAATTATTACCACTAGTTGAAGCAGTAAGAGGCAATATTAGTTCATTCAAGCAACAAAAACAAAGCTATTTCATTACACATGGCATGTGTTCAATTTAAACCACACAAACAACACACTGTAACTTCCTTTATATATTTTAAAATGCAGGTCAGTGAAACGAGAAATGCTGATTTATGTGGGCGGCTGATTAACTGGGATTCTGTTCTAACCAGAAACAAATCAAACTAAAGAGTCATATCTTTATTAAGGTATCATCTAATGATGACAATAAAGGGTTATAATTAGAATGCCCCAATTTTCCTACAAATCAGCATATTCGACAGTTAGAAAAAGTTACTAGATCTACTTTTATGTAACCACATGTCGAATCATATGATCTGCAGTTGTCACTTAGAGAAAATCACTTAATTGTATTACTGTGTGCAACGGGGAAGAAACTGTAAAAAACGGAAACTATTGTCCCTCCGCCAATGTTCTCCGATACGAAGCTTGAAGGCGGCCTTGAATCAAATTCCAAATAGTTTCTAAAAGTATTTAATTTTCAAACAATTTCCAGCAAAGTATCACTTTAATTA
The DNA here is from genome assembly GCA_902151425.1 of Timema shepardi. Classification (NCBI taxonomy): domain Eukaryota; kingdom Metazoa; phylum Arthropoda; class Insecta; order Phasmatodea; family Timematidae; genus Timema; species Timema shepardi. The sequence goes on along the minus strand of CABFVX010003893.1, from coordinate 17,557 downwards.
TCCTAATTGTATTTATTTTAGCCCCACGTCTTACTACCCGTTCGTGTTTATATATAAATATATATACTATTTACACCAATGGGCTAAGGATTAGGAAGGTTCAATTGAGAGGAAGTGCGCCCACATTTGCGTGGAGGGAGAGTGGAAAGCAATTTAGGGAAACCACCCGACCGGGATCGAACCCAGTCCAACACGAGGGTGTCACGCTGCCACCGAAGCAGGTGGTTTGTCACAAACTGATATGTGACAACTGTACACGGGATCAGTCCTGGATACTGGAATCAACTCCCGAGTTCAGGTTGTCGTTTTCAAATGAACTGACTCCACTTTAAATAGTTCCTGGCGGTATTCAATATCTAAACATTTGACGGGAGGGGGAAAGGAGGCAGGAAGACCATTCAAAAGCCTTTATTTTAGACAAATAAACTTTGGTCAACTCAACCTTAGATCATGTAAATTCATAATGAAGTGAAAATGTTATTTTAGCAACCGATTTGCACGCAAAAACAAATGAAATGACAACAGTTTGTGTTTCCTACACAAGGTACAATAAAAGTAGGTGTGCGCAATGTCTGAGCCCGTAACGTAAATACGTCACAGATCACAACAATCAGTTACGACAAACAAATAAACAAAAGCCGCTCCACACACACTCATAAGATAGAAAAGTTATGTCGGTTGGAAGGGAGGGGGGAGGGTAGAGGGCACAAACTTTATATACAGCGTGTCCCACGCAAACCTGCGCGCCGTGTCCTTGTAAGGGGCAGGCCGGGGTGAGGGAGGGGGGTGAACGCAAGGTCGCGACGCTGCAAAAGCGCCGCATTAGAGTCTATCTATGGCTAGAGTGTATGGGTCATCCATGATTGGAAGGTAGGTGGTAGGTCCTTTATTTCAAACATCGGCTGAATGTAACTATGTCGGCTTATTTGGAGATAATAAGTATTCGCTTGATATAAATTATCAATAAAAGTGTTATCAAACGAGTCTAATCATACTTCAAGGATGTGTATAATTGGCGTTTTAGCAACTTTAGTTTCAAAATAAAACTTAATTTTATTTTATAAACAGCGTAAGAACACGACCACCAACCAGACGGTTTGTATGACATCATCAACCACTCTTGTTTCGGCTAGTTCGCCATCTTGATTTCAGAAGAGCATGTTGCATTTTATAAGCTCTAGTTTGTAAATCATTTTTAAGTGAACCACAGAGACCGCTTCCACAGAAAAAGAAACATCCAAACGGTAATGTTCAAAGTTCGTGTTTCAACAATGTAAAAATTAGTAATTTAAACACATTGTTTATGTGAACCATTGATCTTTATTGATCTCACTGCCAAAAGGATCAACAAATCAACATAATATGTTCTTGTGGGGCATATTATGGTCTGGCGAATGAATATATGATAACTTTTCCTAGCTGTAGATGCCCTATAGATGACAGCTACAGTAGCCCTATGGCTTCTTTGGTTCTGACTGACAGCTTTGAAAAGTTACTAGACCAAATTTATCCCTACGCCGAACCATTTGATCTGCAAAAACACGTGTTTAGCAGCTGTCACTACTGACAGTCAAGATTTATGTATATACCTAAATGTTGACTCTCAGAAGTCAGCTGTGAGCTGTCAGTCAGCACCAAAGAAGCCGTGGGCTTACTGTAGGAAAAATTTACAGGAATAATCATTTTGATGTTTCTTTTTGTGGAAGGGGTGTTTATGGTTTACTTTAAAATCCTTTTCAAACGAAAGCTTATAAGATGCCGCGTTCTCTTCATAAATGAATATGGCGAATCAGCCGAAACAAGGGTAGTTGATGACTTACATAAACAGTCTTCGATTGTATTCATGCGCTGTTTATAAAAAAACAAACCTTTATTATTAAATTAATATTTTGTATTGCTCTTTCTAAGCTGTAAAATCGTGTATTACTAAACCAATAATAATAATTTACTAATTAGATGACATAGGTGACTTTCGGCCAATGTTTGAAATAAAGAACCTCCTGCTAGCGGTTACCTACTTTCACAATTTAGCTAGGGTATAGTCGCGTCGCTGTTACGTCACCAGACGCGCGGGTCAATGACCCTAGGCCGCTCGACCGGCCAATCAATAGCAAAGCGCGCCCGCATAGGGGCAGTGTGCTAAACGTGGGCCAATGCGGGCTCCGCGCGAAATTATAGAGGGGGGGGGGAATAGGGTAGGTACTATATCAGCTGCTGTTGTGGTTATTAGGGATGGCAGTTTCCCTGATGTATTAATATGTTATATTAATTTGATACATCGTAAGCTACGATATATCGATCGAGTTATATCGACTTATTCTTGGCTCAAAGATCTGAATTTTCCTTGCGAAAGCCCTTTTAGAAATTGGAAAGGATGTTGAAAAAATTATTCAAAATACTCCCATTTGTTAAAAAGGATTAGTTTTGCACCCGCGTTGATGGGCAAGCAGACTAAACAAATTTAATGTTTTATTGCCCATTAGCTGTTGAGCTTAAGTTAAATCGGTCCGAAAAACCACATTTTCATTTAATATAAGAGCTAAATGCCCGGGAAACGAAAAGAAGCTGGCATAGGAGCGTAAAATAAATCTTGGATAAAACTTAAATATACTTTTTTTTTAAACTAAACAGATAAATGAATGTAGAAAGGAACTAAGAAACTGACAGAGACCATAGTTTGGAGATTTTAAAATAACACACTTTTTTTTTAAACTTTCCCCAAAAAATAAATCTACCCATTTCGAAATATCAAAATCACTTATTTCTCATTCTCTCCTACCAAAACCGGAGAGTCCCCATAATCTAATGTCAAAACCAGTGTACACCCATACGACATCCTAAAATTCCAAAAACCAGTAAATTTCACTTTTTACACAGATCCAGTAAATTCCCCTAAACTCCCCTCTTTTAGACCTATGGGAATGTATCGACCTGTAGCTCCCCTTTCAAATTAAAGTAGGTCAAAGAGTCTGCGTTGAGATGACTCACCAGGGAACACTCAAGAGGAACATTGACCCAGTAAGAGAGGACTCACCAGGGAACACTCAAGAGGAACAATGACCCAGTAAGAGATGACTAACCAGGGAACACTCAAGAGGAACATTGACCCAGTAAGAGAGGACTCACCAGGGAACACTCAAGAGGAACATTGACCCAGTAAGAGAGGACTCACCAGGGAACACTCAAGAGGAACATTGACCCAGTAAGAGAGGACTCACCAGGGAACACTCAAGAGGAACATTGACCCAGTAAGAGAGGACTCACCAGGGAACACTCAAGAGGAACATTGACCCAGTAAGAGAGGACTCACCAGGGAACACTCAAGAGGAACATTGACCCAGTAAGAGAGGACTCACCAGGGAACACTCAAGAGGAACATTGACCCAGTAAGAGAGGACTCACCAGGGAACACTCAAGAGGAACATTGACCCAGTAAGAGAGGACTCACCAGGGAACACTCAAGAGGAACATTGACCCAGTAAGAGAGGACTCACCAGGGAACACTCAAGAGGAACATTGACCCAGTAAGAGAGGACTCACCAGGGAACACTCAAGAGGAACATTGACCCAGTAAGAGAGGACTCACCAGGGAACACTCAAGAGGAACATTGACCCAGTAAGAGAGGACTCACCAGGGAACACTCAAGAGGAACATTGACCCAGTAAGAGAGGACTCACCAGGGAACACTCAAGAGGAACATTGACCCAGTAAGAGAGGACTCACCAGGGAACACTCAAGAGGAACATTGACCCAGTAAGAGAGGACTCACCAGGGAACACTCAAGAGGAACATTGACCCAGTAAGAGATGACTCACCAGGGAACACTCAAGAGGAACAATGACCCAGTAAGAGATGACTCACCAGGAACATTGACCCAGTAAGAGAGGACTCACCAGGGAACACTCAAGAGGAAGATTGACCCGGTAAGATATGACTCACCAGGAAACACTCAAGAGTAACAATGACCCAGTAAGAGAGGACTCACCAGGGAACACTCAAAGAGTAACAATGACCCAGTAATAGAGGACTCACCAGGGAACATTCAAGAGGAACAATGACCGAGTAAGAGAGGACTCACCAGGGAACACTCAAGAAGAACAATGGCCCAGTACCAGAGGACTCACCAGGGAACACTCAAGAGGAACAATGACCCAGTAAGAGATGACTCACCAGGGAACACTCAAGAGGAACATTGACCCAGTAAGAGATGACTCACCAGGAACACTCAAGAGTAACATTGACCCAGTAAGAGATGACTCACCAGGGAACACTCAAGAGGAAGATTGACCCAGTAAGAGAGGACTCACCAGGGAACACTCAAGAGGAACATTGACCCAGTAAGAGA
>CABFVX010003892.1:31400-74700 GCA_902151425.1 Timema shepardi | reverse complement strand
AAAAAAAAAAAAAAAGTGAGCCTCCTATGGAATAAAAAAGATATAACAAAAACGTGAACAACGCATTTAGTTTTAAATATCAAATTGTTAATATTTCATTTAACAGTGAGCTTTATGACTTGTAGTGGCTTTAACTACTTAAACTTAGCCTAATACGGTCTTAGGCTGATTTAAAAATAATAATAATAATTGCATTAGCAAGCCTATAGAGCTGGAGGTAGAAACTAATCTGGGTGCGGGGTTTAATTAGTGCAAATGATCAAGCCTAGTTTCTTATAATCAGAAAAGCAATAATACAACTTTATAACTATAGTCCAATTTTTAAAGGAATAGCTTTTTACAAAATTCAAACATATTTTTGCAGCCAAAGTTAATAGCATTTGGCTATTTTAAAAGTGTCATTTTGTATATATATATTTTATATATATATATATATATAAATATATATATATATATGACAACTTCAAATAACATGAATTGGCGTATGCATAAATTACAGTTTATCCAGTAACAATTCTTACGCTGAATATCACCTCTGAGAGAACCGCAGGTCTTATGGAGAAAAGTTTTATCTTAGTTTATTCTCCGCTGTGGCCAAATCTCCTAATTTTCGGTGATGTCGGAAGGTGCTGTGATAGGGCATAACGATCTACCGGCAACATCGACAGATTATCATCGCACAATTTGCCTTATAAACAAGAGATCACACGAAAAAATAACTTTCAACGTGCTTTCATAATAGTACTTCATATAAAGTCATTTATAATGATAGTTGAATACCTACATATAAATAAAATAACCAAAATTAGTCAGTATTTTCAAAATAAATTAATGGTTCATGGTGAGTTTTACTCTATAATAATAGATATTTTCAAGACGATACCGAAAAGTTGTTACCGGTGATGACTGATTGGGCCCTCATATGTAAATATAACCAATTGCCATCTGTTGGAATGCAGCCATCTTAAACTGTCACACTGAACACATTATACATTCTACCTAAAAGATTATTTTTACAGTTCTCGTAGCAGAACTGGGATGAAGGTGACTAAAATCTGGGACACTATTTATTTTGTGGCCTATCCCATTATCTAAACTTGGTCCCTATAATTATTCTCAGGAATGGTTAAGACGTGTCAGATATGGTAAGAAGGTTTAGTTAGTTGGTAAGTCGTGATTGTATTAAGTTGTGTTTTAAGACTTTACTTATAAGTGATGAACTTTTATAAACGCTATGATAACATTTTACTATATTACTTACTTATTTGTGTTATTTTATTATATTGATAATATATATATAAAGGAAAAGTTTCAGATAACTTTAATTGACGTATGGATGCAAGAAAGGATATCTAGTAGTTCTTTTAGCTGTCATGTAAGGTTCTTATTATGAAAATTAGACTATATATATATATATATATATATATATATACTATACATATATGTGTGTGTGTGTGTGTTTGTGTTGTCTATATCCCAATAGTGCAACTGTCCATTTCAACAATTAAGCTAATTTCTGTCCATTTTTGTTAACTGACTTCTTCCATTGACCCTTTGCCCCTATTGACGAACTTGGCAAAAATGGCATTTAGTCTTGCCCAGTTCATGAAATGGATTTTATTTGACTATCTACTAAAAGCTTAACTGCACAATGTTTTAACATAGTATCTAAACTAACCCAACATAACTTAACCTAACTTCCATTCTAAGACTATAAAAAGCTAAATTAACTTAAAGACCAAACCTGTTCTTTGCTTGTCCATTCCATGGGCATAAACTCTTCTAGTTCATGAATTGGGCAATGATTGGCTCCATGAACAAGGCAGCACAAGTGCTCTACCCAATTCATGAACCTGAAGAGTTTTTGCCCAATACTAGAGATGGACAATCGAAGAAGCAAGTTCCCAGGATAAGCAGAAATTTGCCCAATTTTTGAAAAGGGCAGTTTTACTATTGAGGGGAAACATAACTTACATATTATACTATACCAGTATTTATCGTGAATCTTATTAAGACCAAGATTATAATTATCATTGGATGACTTACAAACTAAACTAACATAGCACAGTACACTTACTTATTTCATACTCATTAATTTTCTTGCCTTTGAATGTTTACTAATTATATAGCAAACCGAGCATCTGTACACACAAATTAGAGCTATAGACCCTCTTCCCTCTTTTCTGGAATCGAACTCTTTAATTGAGGTAGAAAATTCCATCCGGCCAGCCATTGGAGCGGACTTACTGAATAACAGTTGAATCTTAACTCCAATCCTAATGAACTAAGGCGTTGTGTACATAGCTTCAGTGTGCTTGCGGCAAATTGGATTCTTTTTTACTGGCCTTGCATGTTTCCTTTTGTTAAACTAAACGCCTCGGAGAAAACGACTACTATAGAAAACTAGAAAAAAAAAACACCATTAAACACTTTAGTAATTTGTCTTCAAAAAGTTTTTTTAGCTTGTTATTTTTTTAATGACTTGTACGTTTTTGATTCAATCCGTCATAACTTTTTTTTTATGTGTTTCAGTCTTACGAGACTATTTAAGATGTAATTATTTGTGAAATAAAAAAAGTATTCTGAAAGTCTATACGATGAAAAACATTGTGAAAATACTTGGCACAGGAAAGGTTGGGTGAATGTTAGCAAGCCTGACCCTGGAAGGTCAGATTAAAAAAAACCATCCGAGTACATGGTTTTGATTTGTTTACGTTTTATGATTTCCACAACTTTTCTCTAGACGAATGCTGAGGCAGTATCTCCAAAAATTAGCCCTCATCATCTCGATCTCTGGAGTCCACAAGGTTCTTATAAAACTGCTCATGTCTTCATATGGAATTTTCAAAAAGAGAATTACCGACGGTCAAATCAAGCGTATTAATTATCAGCATACAACACTTTATTTTAATTCGTTGAACAAGGTTTTGATAAGACCACAGTGAAAGACTATTAGTTAACTCCAAACTCTATGGTGCCGCCTGCAATACCTGCCATACCTACCAGGCCGCCACCATCTGTTGGCGAAAATAGGGCAAACTTGTAGGATAGAGTGTGTCAGCACAAAAAGCCCTCCAGCCATTAGTCTCAGCTTTCTTGAACAAAGCTGCTATTTTTTTCATTCAAGAAGTTCCTCATTCATCCTCAAGAGGCTGAGCTGACCACGTTCCAGAGTCTCAGACCCCTTGATTTACAATCTGGGGAACCGAATCTAGGACCTCTGGGTCTATAGCCATGAACTCTGACCACTAGACCATAGAGGTGGTCTAAAACATACGTCAACATTACACTTAAGAATTTTTTATTAAATATATGTAAAACATTTCATTTTATTTTAGTTGTTTGGGGCTTTGAGGAACAGGCACAGAAATATTCTCAACTTATTCACCCGTACTGGTGGGCATACAGAATAGTGTCAGGTTCACCTTGTCTGGTTTGCTGGGGCCGCGAAGCTCGGTGTCTGAATCTCGTCTGGGTCCATTGAAGCAATTTTATACTAAAGACTTCCCACTATCGCGCTACGTAAATATGAGCACATGACCTCATAACTCTCCTTCCCTCATACTTAATAAATTAGTCTAGTTAAATGCATATACCCGGAACTGGTAGTAAGAAACCATGGAAAAAACCACAATACAAGACTCTAGAGATCATCTCTCGGAATAATGATGAGCTTAACCGGCACAATACTTAGAGGTTTGATGAGATCGTCCCGGCATGAGGACATTTTATCGAACGTTTTCAATGAACGCAGGCTAACTAACGATATACAAATAAATAGAATGGAGCATCACACATATTTCTTGCTCCTTTATCTAATTAATACTTGGTGACCTGGCGGTCTAGGGGTAAGGTGTCGGACCTCTGTTCTGGGGTCCGGGGTTGAGTCCTCGGTCCCGGCATAGATTTATCTGATTACCAAACCCTTCCTTCACCTCTGACAAGACATCTTGTGAATGTGAGGGATGCCAGGCCTCCACCGTGGTTCGGATTCCACGTTAAACTGTAGGTCCTCCATTTCATCTCACAATCACCCTACCATTACACATTAGCGTAAGTGCTTATAACCCGAACGGGTAGTAAGACGCGGTGCTAATAAGAATTATAATAATAATAAATTATACTTTTAATTCGTAGGATATGGGAAACGAAACTATTGACAATGATATAGAAACATAAAAGGGAAAATTATAATCGGACTTCACCAAAGAGCTTACGTTTTAAACTTTGGAGTCGTACGTAAGTTATCTCGTATCTAAAAAGCTACGGAGATGTGATTAAAATTAGAACTCTTCTGCGCATGTAAGTTAACTTCAAACTTATGTTCATGGGATAGTAAGATGCGACCTTTTATTGGTGGTGATTAACAGTGCCTAGACAGATCCAAATAATTATATCTGATTAAAAAGTTGTTTGATCTTTTAGTCCATGATTCAGCTACCTTTAATTTTAGCGTTGAATAGTCAATTACAAAACACCCTCTGGGGAACATAATGGAAAGCGTAGATAAGCTTTTGCCTTATTGGTAAGTAAAATCATGGCTATATTCTAAGTAACACACAGATAGAGCAACGGCTTTGTAAACACTATTTTTGAGGGTCTAGGGGGTCATGAAACGTCGACATCCGTAAAAACCTCTTTTTTTTTTCCATGATCACAATAATTCTTTCTTTGGAGGATCAAGAGAAAATAAGAAGGTTCATATGATAGATTTCACAGATGTAAAAATTCATCTTCTATCAAAGTTGATAATTAAAAAACAATCGGACTTAATAATGAACACTCTAAAAAACAAAGGTCTTAAGGTGGTGATGTAAGGAGTATGAGAATAGGTTAGTGTTTCTGCTCTATGTTTATAGCAAAACATTTTATTTTTTGCCAAAAATAAATCAAGTATTTCTCCACTATAAACATAGAGCTTAATTTTCTCGGCACAGTGACCTGAACGTCGTTGAATATCTGACACTAGAAAATTTGTTATTGGATCCTAGGACAGCCTTGACTGATATTCAACATACTGTTGGTGTGATCCTAGGACAGCCTTGACTGATATTCAACAACTGTTGGTGTGATCCTAGGACAGCCTTGACTGATATTCAACATCTGTTGGTGTGATCTGATGTGAATAAAGCTAGACTCTCTTTTTCTACTGGAGCGATATTCTATTTATTTTGAAAATAAAATAAAAAACACTGCCACTTAGCTAGCGTTCACCATACTACAGGCTTAAGACATCAGGTTAAAAATACAATTGATTGTATCTGACATTGAAGATTTAGGCAGTAGTGCTTTAATATTATTATTATTATCATCATTATTATTATTATTACTACAGCTCTTAGCTGATTCGGTGGCCACATGGTCTAAGGCGCTACTCTACATTATATTAGATGGCCAACTATAGCTAGATTGAGGTTCAAATCTCAGTCGGGTGTATTGATTGTTTTTTTCCTAATGGTTTTCCACTCTATTTCCACATGAATTCAGGTACAATTTTTTCTAAATATAACCTTTATAGTCCCTAAAAACCACAAGCATGATTAGTACGTAAGCCTTGCTATGACCCAATTGGGTTTTAAGCCATTGTGCTAAAAAAAACTACATAAATACAGCAATTTGATTATTACCACATACATGAGGTAAGAGGGCTATTTAAAGAATGCGTCTTTCCTTCAGACACTGATTACATTGATCTTAAAATAATTATATAGTTAGACAAATAAAGTTGAAATTTAAGTCATATTTTAACAAAAATATAATTGTATATTGAATTATACATTTTATAATGTTTTTAAAATAAATGTTTCACAATCAAAGATCTAAATGTATTTGAGCAGGAATATTTGATGCAGGGTCCGGGTTATAGTGTGGTTGATCGTCTGGAACTGTCATTCGGTATTTGTTGATAATATTACAGTATGGAGGTTCAATACGGTGGTCTTATTTCCTTAAATATGGTGGTTTTTTTTTGTGACAACTGATCGATGACGACACAGAAGGGTAGGAAATAAATTATATCATAACTATAGAGTGCGTGACTTGGTAGCCTTATTTTGTATGCCAAACGAATAGCGTGTCATTCCAAAACTTGAATCGTGATATTAAAGTCATTTGGAGCTGAAATCCATTGGAGATACATACATATATATATAATCCATGTTGTTTCTGTGAGTCTGGTTTCTCAAATAATATCTACCTCTATGCATTTTCCAGTCATTTATCCATAATAATGACGTGTGCACATCCTATCAAACTACTGTTAGTATTCCCACTCCCTATATTGAGTAATTCATATATTGTGTTGGCCGTACCAACAAAAATAGTCACTACACAGGTTTTATAGTGTCGTATCAATTGAAGGATAGCCGACCCCATGCTGTAGTGGCAGTGAACTTGGCCACGAGTCTAGGGGTCCCGGACTCAGCTCTCGACAGGTACCTTGAGTATATTTCTCTTCAGGGAGATTATCCCAATGGTCACCAAGAGTTGGTAAATTAGTCTTAAGCTAGGTTAAGACTCACACCAGATCAACACCTTCATATTAACTTTCACACCATCTCATTGCAGGTATGACGTGTAGACAACCTCCATAGGTGTTACTTGGGTGGAATTCTGTGCCACCAGAGAGGCTAATAGTCTACATACAGGCGACCGAACTGGCTGTCATTTTCCTCCCGGTCATATATGCCATACGATTTAAAAAAATAATTCAAGGGTACAGTTAAGCAATAAGCTGTCTAGTTTTGGCCACAAATTGGGTTAGTGCTGGCATCTGTTAGACACATTGGCAACAACTTTTAGTTTGTCCTTTACCGGTCGGCAGAAGGTCGTGGAAGGTCTCAAAATGTAGCAACCACCGAGTGAGGGAATTAAACTGCCGAAAACCAGTGGCATGTAGGCACTGAAGTATTTTAAAAGACATGAAACATGCAACTAGCCAGAATTATAATAGATTTTTAGTCAATGCAATTTTTAAAAAGAGAAAATTTTGCAATTTTAATTGTTGCCGTAACAACACTATATTCATGCTCACATCGGTGAGAAAACGCACGATGGTTTCGGTCTAGTCTGGTCTCTTTGGGATAAGGTGGCTGAGGTTTGATTCCCGACCGATAGACCGAACATGACTGTAGCCTGGATGAGAAGTAAGATTCACTCTGCAAAATATAAATACGTCTAATCTGGATGATATTTATATTATTGGTAAATAATTATGATGTGTAAAACTCATTTCAAGTAGCGCTAGTGTGACAGGCTTCACTCTCGTGTTGGACTGGATTGTCAGTCATGGGGAGAACGGGGCTCGAATCCCTGTTGGGTCTACTGAAGTGGTTTTTCCTTAGATGGTACCTCACGGTCCCTTCCTGTAAATGCAGGAACATTCCCCTAAAATTATACCTTTCTCCTCCCTACTTCGTTGGCGTAATAATGCATGTGTGTAACACGATCTGTTACTAAGACGCAGTTTAAAAAAACAATCTACATTACTGTTCGGCAATTCGTGTGACGTCGGCTCTACTGCGTGACGTCATAGCCACGATATGCCTACGCTCCCTAACGTCACCGCTGCAGGTAGCTAGAGCCTCTGTCTTTATAAGGAAACAGGTCCAGGCGCGGGCCAAACAACGGACACATCCATTGACAGGTGGACCCCCAGACTTCTGTTTGCTCCTCGCCGCTCAACAGGAACGTGACCTAGCGCCTTGGAACCTGAGGGTGTCCTAAGTCAGGTCTCGAACCAGCTGCACCGGGGAGGTTCGTTTCTCTGCAAGGTCACGTCACGTGTCGGTGGGGGCCACGTTGACGCTACTGCACTTGGATTATTTAACACTTGAACTTGATAAAGTACATTGTACTTCAATGGTGACGCCGATGGTATGTGGGAGCAGACTATTAAATTATTATTATTATTATTATTATTATTATTATTATTATTATTATTAGCACCGCGTCTTACCACCCGTTAGGGTTATACGCACTTACGCTAATGTGTAATGATAGGGTGATTGTGAGATGAAATGGAGGACCTTCAGTTTAACGTGGAATCCGAACCACGGTGGGGGCCTGGCATTCCTCACATTCACAAGATGTCTTGTCAGAGGTGAAGGAATGGTTTGGAAATCAGATAAATCTTTGCCGGGACCGAGGATTGAACCCCGGCCGCCAGCCTAGAAGTCCGACACCTTACCCCTAGACCGCCAGGTCACCCAGACTATTAAAGCTGGGAGGGAAGAATACGTAAGAAGTGAATATTTTGGCCGTTATTATAACAAAAAACTAATTTGATCAAAATGAATCAAATATAGTTTCAGTTGACACGTTTAATTATGTCAACACTGTATTTCACTACCCGTTCGGTTGCTAGGCCTATATACTAAATACACTATTGTGTTAGGTCATGGGAAAGTGGTATTTAGAAGAAGGGGAGAAGGGAAAACCACTTAGGGAAAAATCATTCTCAGTATAGCCTGACTGGGATTCAAACCGTGATAACTTCGCTATGGTCAGTCTAGTCTATTTAGAGAGAGAGAGAGAGAGAAAGAGAGAGAGAGAAATAGAGAGAGAGAGAGAAAGAGAGAGAGAGAGAGATAGTGACATAGACCCCTCAACCAGCGAAGTGGGTCGTGTGAAATTTAGTTTTATACATGTAATAATTAACAATTTTTGAATATTTGTCATTGTCCTCGAGGAGTTTAAACAGGAAGTTTTTCTTTTCTTTTAAAAAGTTTCTGTTCAAAACCACTACACTCACGACCAATATTAAATATCTGGCGAGATTACTTCGTGTAGCAGACTAAAGCAGACATATCCACTGAGGCACTAGTTTATTTATTGGATTAATGTTCTTGTGTGCTATGATACTTATCAGTAAAAATACAGACTTAAGCTACCATTTTATTGATGCCACAATAACCAAACAACAAGATAATCTACAATTCGTAACTAATTACTAATACTTTCTTAAAACTGCGTTCTATTTCCACCAGACTTTCCATGTTTAGTTCCATTAATGAAGTGGGAAGGGTGAGGATATAATTCATAGAAGTTGTACCCGCATTTACCCATAGGAATATTGGTAAAATAGTTTGGGAAAAACCCTTTCCTCATTGTACACAGCCGGGATTCAAACCGCAGTCATCTCATCACTGGCACCTCACTGGTGCCTCAGTCCACGTTCCCAGTAATGTGGGGTGGGTACGTTGTTTCTTAATTCTCGAGAAATGATAACTCTAAACCAGAATTTAAATCTCAACAAAAGCCATTATAAAGTTCATACTCAACTCTAATTGTATATGGATGTAAAGTTCAAATTTAAACCACAGTCAAAGGTGATGTGGGAGACTGGAGTATATTATAAACATCACACATCACACCTCCATACGATCTGCGTCTCACAACTTCCCTTCGTTCCATTTATACAAAGAGGTTTATAATAACAGATCGGTACTCTTGAATAATAGTGAGACAACACCCCCCCTCACCCCTGAAATTGGGTTTTAACCCTCAGATGGTAGACAGGTACTCTTGAATAATAGTGAGACAAAACCCCCCCTGAAATTGGGATTTAACACTCAGATGGTAGACAGGTACTCTTGAATAATAGTGAGACAACACCCCCCCCTGAAATTGGGATTTAACCCTCAGATGGTAGACAGGTACTCTTGAATAATAGTGAGACAACACCCCCCCTGAAATTGGGTTTTAACCCTCAGATGGTAGACAGGTACTCTTGAATAATAGTGAGACAAAACCCCCCCTGAAATTGGGATTTAACACTCAGATGGTAGACAGGTACTCTTGAATAATAGTGAGACAACACCCCCCCTGAAATTGGGTTTTAACACTCAGATGGTAGACAGGTACTCTTGAATAATAGTGAGACAACACCCCCCCTGAAATTGGGTTTTAACACTCAGATGGTAGACAGGTACTCTTGAATAATAGTGAGACAACACCCCCCCTGAAATTGGGTTTTAACACTCAGATGGTAGACAGGTACTCTTGAATAATAGTGAGACAACACCCCCCCTGAAATTGGGTTTTAACACTCAGATGGTAGACAGGTACTCTTGAATAATAGTGAGACAACACCCCCCCTGAAATTGGGTTTTAACACTCAGATGGTAGACAGGTACTCTTGAATAATAGTGAGACAACACCCCCCACCCCCTAAAATTGGGTTTTAACACTCAGATTTTAGACAGGTACTCTTGAATAATAGTGAGACAACACCCCCCCTGAAATTGGGTTTTAACCCTCAGATGGTAGACAGGTACTCTTGAATAATATTGAGACAACACCCCCCCTGAAATTGGGATTTAACACTCAGAGGGTAGACAGATACTCTTGAATAATAGTGAGACAACACCCCCCCCCCCTGAAATTGGGTTTTAACACTCATAGGGTAGACAGATACTTAAGGGAGATACATTCTTATTTAATTTTGATATAATCATCATTTTGGATCGCAAGAAATACTTGTTAAAAAGCCATCTTCAAACTTTAGTGAGCATTTACGATAAGGAAAATTCAAATATCAATTTAATCCTTATTTTTGACTAAATTTTATAATATTAGTCTATATTTTATTCACAGTAATTGTTTATGCGGCATATGTAAATAATTATTATCAGCAATTGCCGAAATTAAGAAGTGCTATATCATTTCCAACTTATTCATCTACAAGATAGTTCATGAGTGAAAAAACATATAGACTATACATGAATGAACTTTGTGTTGATGTGCTTTAATTATTCACTGTGTTTCTCTATTTGTTTGGACTGTACAAATACGACGGGAAGCCAGGAACTAAGGAGTTATAATGTATAGTAAGTGTACCTACATTTGTTTTGAAGGAGATTGGAAAAACATTTAACAAAAATAACTTATCACGACAGACTTCACGTATTTGAGCCAGGTTCTTCTCATCTCTTGCCTACCAATGCAAAGAAATCCTCAAGAAATTTACTAAAATTTAGAAACTATCCTTACCGATGCCCCAATAACCTTGAAATATATCAAGAGTTCATTTTTAACTGTTTCCGGTTTAATAAGTAAGATTTCGTTCTTTGCTAGTTTATTTTTAAAAAGAAACTTTCATCTGTAATTTTTACTGAAGGATTACTAAGGATCAGTTTTATCTATTTTATATTATATTTTTAGCACGAAGGTAGCTAATGAAATAAACCAAGAGGCGGTACACATCTATCATTATGAAGAAGGGGAGACCGGAATTATAGATAATGAAATCTTACCTTATATCTCCTTATAAATTAGCTCTAGCCAATGGATTATGAAATATCATGCTTGTCACCAATTTGATGTTCAAACGACACGACAGAGTTTATAACGGCACTCTCTAAAAGTTATATATCAGTTTCTCTTCCTTCTATTTCATGACTAGATTGAGAATACATTATTTGAATGTCTTTGAAGTTAAAACTAAAAGTATCTAACATTTTTTTTAGAAAGGTAAAAAAACAACTTCTAGTGTCCAAAACCTTTCATAGTTCTATATCCGTTATGGCATTTAAAAGAATACTAGTTGCATTACTGTTTATCTCACTTGTAATATATTGTGCTTAATGTACGTGAAATATTTATTATCTTAGATCTACAGTAGCCCCACGACTTCTTTTGTGCTGACTGACAGCTCACAGCTGACAGTTCACAGGTTTAAAAAGTTACCAGACCAAATGATGTATCCCTACGCCGAACCAGATGATCTGCAAAAACATGTGTTTAGCAGCTGTCACTTTTGACAGACAAAATTTAGGTATATCGTCACTCGAGAATGCAAGTGTTCTATCTCCAAAATTGTTAAATTTGAGATATTTAAGGTTTACGTTTATTTAGAATGCATATGATCCACCTGTGGTTAAATTGAGACTATTAAATAATTACTTAAGAAGATACAAACTCGAGTTGTCTTCTAGTAACATTGGTTTTATACACAAGGTCAAACTTCAATGCTCTTTTACACAAAAGTGAAAAATTGTACATAGAACACTTGCATTCTCGGGTGACGATATACCTAAATGTTGACCGTCAGAAGTTAGCTGTGAGCTGTCAGTCAGAACCATAGAAGCCTTAGGGCTACTGTATGTAGTTATAAAAATAATGTGATTGTATTTGATTTGTATGTATGACTCAATTAAATATTTTACCTTGTTTAACGCATTTTCTCATAAATTTGTAGTTAAAATAGGCCAATCTTTCCATCTCAGAAAGAAGGGGGAAATGTGTGGTGCCTCAGTAACCTTCCAGACTATTCTCTAATTACTAGCCATACCTTACACCCTCACAACTCACAATAAGAACATTTTGTTTTAATTAAACTCAAACTCATGCAACACAATATAGAATTTCCGTTTTGATAACAGTTACAAATAAATTAATTTGAAAACAATACAAGACAGATTTAAATAATTTTACTGCTCATAATATTATATAACACATTTATTTGTTTAAAGTTCTTGCTACAATCTAACCACCATTGACAAGACTATTTGAAAAATCAAATATTTACTGGAGTTTATTTTATGTATTAGTAGGCCATATAATATATATTGAGACAGTAACATTTGACAAATTTTCCAAATTTTAATAGTTTTAGTTGTTGTACTCTCTACGTTTATGTTTAACACATTATACAAACTTTCCTTATGTCATCCACCTATGCGTACGCACAAAATCCCACATATGTGAACTTTCTTAAACATTTTAAATATCGTATTTCTTGTACTGTACCATGAGAATCTTGAGATTTTAAAGGGTAATATTTTAACTATAAAAAATTATGGAGTAGTCCTTGCTTGGATCATAAGAGGCAGAGCAATTTTAGATAATTTGATTCCAGAAATACAAATAACTTGTTATGGTCCGGAAAATAAGATAATTTACATCATATTGCCTGTTTACTAAAGCCTTTAAATTGCTGAGGGAAACACACGAAACGGTAAAGATGGCTGACAGATTAGGAAATTGTAGATTAAAATGGGGAAATTTAATCATAAAGCCGACCCAAATAAATATTAAATCTCATATAACACTTAATGGCTTCAAAATTACGGCTCAACGGAACGAAATAATAATATTGGTTAACCAATCAGCACGCGTGCTCACTATATTTATTCGCTTGGAACAAGATTTGGCAAGAACATAAAATTTAGTCAAGATCTCATAAAAAAAGGGGGGGGCTCCTAGCTAATTTAAATTTCGTCGCGTCTTGAAACTCGTCTCAGCTGAAAAATTGTAAATGTATGTTTTTGGGACTTGTTATTCAAATGAAGCGGTCCAGAATTACAAGGTCAGGTAAGGGAGGGAAGAACGCAACATTATAACACAGGGAATATGACACCTCGAGGCAACCGTGGAGTCCATGGAACAGAGAGGGAGATAACACTGAGTGGCCAGTCAGGGCTGAGAAGGAAGCAACAGTGAGTGGCCAGTCAGGGCTGAGAGGGAAACAACTGGTAGTGGCCAGTCAGGGCTGAGAAGGAAACAATAGTGAGTGGCCAGTCAGGGCTGAGAAGGAGACAACAGTGAGTGGCCAGTCAGGGCTGAGAAGGAAACAAAAGTGAGTGGCCAGTCAAGGCTGAGAAGAAGACAACAGTGAGTGGCCAGTCAGGGCTGAGAGGGAAACAACTGGTAGTGGCCAGTCAGGGCTGAGAAGGAAATAACACTGAGTGGCCAGTCTGGGCTGAGAAGGAAACAACAGTGAGTGGCCAGTCAGGGCTGAGAAGGAGATAACAGGTAGTGGCCAGTCAGGGCTGAGAGGGAGATAACACTGAGTGGCCAGTCAGGGCTGAGAAGGAAACAACAGTGAGTGGCCAGTCAGGGCTGAGAAGGAGACAACAGTGAGTGGCCAGTCAGGGCTGAGAAGGAAACAAAAGTGAGTGGCCAGTCAGGGCTGAGAAGGAGACAACAGTGAGTGGCCAGTCAGGGCTGAGAAGGAAACAACAGTGAGTGGCCAGTCAGGGCTGAGAAGGAGACAACAGTGAGTGGCCAGTCAGGGCTGAGAAGGAAACAACAGTGAGTGGCCAGTCAGGGCTGAGAAGGAGACAACAGTGAGTGGCCAGTCAGGGCTGAGAAGGAAACAACAGTGAGTGGCCAGTCAGGGCTGAGAAGGAGACAACAGTGAGTGGCCAGTCAGGGCTGAGAAGGAAACAACAGTGAGTGGCCAGTCAGGGCTGAGAAGGAGACAACAGTGAGTGGCCAGTCAGGGCTGAGAAGGAAACAACAGTGAGTGGCCAGTCAGGGCTGAGAAGGAGACAACAGTGAGTGGCCAGTCAGGGCTGAGAAGGAAACAACAGTGAGTGGCCAGTCAGGGCTGAGAAGGAGACAACAGTGAGTGGCCAGTCAGGGCTGAGAAGGAAACAACAGTGAGTGGCCAGTCAGGGCTGAGAAGGAGACAACAGTGAGTGGCCAGTCAGGGCTGAGAAGGAAACAACAGTGAGTGGCCAGTCAGGGCTGAGAAGGAGATAACAGTGAGTGGCCAGTCAGGGCTGAGAAGGAAACAACAGTGAGTGGCCAGTCAGGGCTGAGAAGGAAACAACAGTGAGTGGCCAGTCAGGGCTGAGAAGGAAACAACAGTGAGTGGCCAGTCAGGGCTGAGAAGGAAACAACAGTGAGTGGCCAGTCAGGGCTGAGAAGGAAACAACAGTGAGTGGCCAGTCAGGGCTGAGAAGGAGATAACAGTGAGTGGCCAGTCAGGGCTGAGAAGGAAACAACAGTGAGTGGCCAGTCAGGGCTGAGAAGGAAACAACAGTGAGTGGCCAGTCAGGGCTGAGAAGGAAACAACAGTGAGTGGCCAGTCAGGGCTGAGAAGGAAACAACAGTGAGTGGCCAGTCAGGGCTGAGAAGGAAACAACAGTGAGTGGCCAGTCAGGGCTGAGAAGGAAACAACAGTGAGTGGCCAGTCAGGGCTGAGAAGGAGATAACAGTGAGTGGCCAGTCAGGGCTGAGAAGGAAACAACAGTCAGTGGCCAGTCAGGGCTGAGAAGGAAACAACAGTCAGTGGCCAGTCAGGGCTGAGAAGGAGACAACAGTCAGTGGCCAGTCTGGTCTGAGAAGGAAACAACAGTCAGTGGCCAGTCAGGGCTAAGAAGGAAACAACAGTCAGTGGCCAGTCAGGGCTGAGAAGGAAACCACAGTGAGTGGCCAGTCTGGGCTGAGAAGGAGACAACAGTCAGTGGCCAGTCTGGTCTGAGAAGGAAACAACAGCGAGGGTCCAGTCAGGGCTGAGTAGGAAACAACTGTCAGTGGCCAGTCAGGGCTGAGAAGGAGACAACAGTCAGTGGCCAGTCAGGGCTGGGCCACTTAGATAGTGTACCTTACTTTGAGTCTGAAGGCTGGGGCTCGATACCAGCACGGTACTGTTGACTATTATTCTCCACCTATGTGTATGGAGGTATTAGTCATGTCACATTCCTTACTTTGTGTGATTCCAACTCTCGATTCGGATACTTCTTAAATTTTAAACTCGATTTGTCGATTTCCAGCTCAAGTTTTTAAACATTTATTATTTAAGTATTTTTATAAACATCTAACCCCACACATTAAAATATGTTTATACATCGCCCTGCAATGCATTAGCTAAAACAAACAAATAAAATCCTAAGTGGTAGTAATTTACCCAAACAAATTGCCCATGTCTGGGAGTGAGATGACAACAGGAAATTCCGAGATTTAAGTGAGACAGCATCTAAACTACCCGATACCCATAAAGGACGTTCTACCCCCAAAACAAGTAGTCTACAGACACATCGTTATTTGTCAAGTCAAACACTCCTAAAATACAAATTTGGAATCAAATCGCTAGAGATGTTTTTGAAATATTTGGAATTCTAAAAAATTATTTATCAGCAAAGTACTCTTATTGAAGGGCTAGGGTAAAAAATTATGAAAAAATACCTGTTTTGTGGTATATCCCTATAAAATCTAAATATGAAATTCGAAAAAAAAATTATCAGACCATTTATGACTCGTGGCCAGGGAGAGACATACATGGTGACGGAGAGAATTGTAAAATCTACTTTTTTGGGTTTATGTTCACATATAACGTTAACATTTGTCTTGGGATGGATCTTTTCACGATCAAAATAATGTATCTTGATATGATAAATTAAAAACAAGGGGAATTTAAATTATCATAATTAGTTAAGTATTGTTATTTTTAAAGGATTAATATTTAAACTAAACTAACACAAACTATTTTTCTTCAGTAAATTTTCTAATGATATTTATTGGCTAATTTTTTATCCATGAAGGACACATACATTGAATTGGTTTACCCTTTATTGATTATTCATATTTATAAACTTTGATATTTTATAATTTATTATAATACTACCTTTGTATATAGACGAGTATTATAGGTAGGATCTTGGTAAAGTTGGTAAACATTAACAATATATTACAAAACAATAATCTACATTTACTTGTCATTTAAAAAATAATTGTATTTGTAATATCCTTGTTACAATCCATTAGCTTATTAATATCTTTGTTCGTTGAGTTTATTTTACCGCAGTTGACGCCATTTATGTTTGTGTTTGGTATTGTACATTGTTAGAGATTCAACGCATGATTGATAATCCCTTTGTTGGTTGTTATTGTTGTACTTGCTTATGATAAGTCCAGGTCTTACATTGTTGCCTTGCCGGGAATCCCAACACTTTCCCCCTCAAGAGTTAAGTTTCTTCGTGATCTTCAGCATATTTTATTTTATCCTCCCGACTGGGTAGTAAGACGCGGCGCTAAATATTATTATTATTATTATTATTATTTTATCCTAGCTAGCTCATGTGCCCACCCCTTGGTTGGTCGCTATTAATTTTACCTCACTNTATATATATATATATATATGTTTATATTATACATATATATATATATATATAAGTTTATATTATACATATATATATATATATATATATATGCCATAGTAATATACTTGTACATATTTATATGAATAGATATTATATTTGTATGAATATGTAGTCTATATCCATTCACATATACGTATATGTGCATCGGGGAGTACTATCCATCCGAGTAGGGATGAAACTAGATGAGATGTACCCGTATTTGCGTGCGTGGAGAGTGAGACCTTGTTGAGGTAAAGACACGTGAGTACTCACAGCTGATAATTGAACCCCAACCTCTGCGTCACTGCTCAACCAATAGAGACGAGCCTCAGGCTTCAGTTCGTGTTTCAGTCATTTTATATGAGATGTGGTCCCTGATAGTTTCCAATACGGGGCTGTATCTTTTCACTAAGGAGTAAATTTATGTTTTGGGAGTTTTGTTAATGTTGCCCCTCTTAATATTAAATTTGGGTCTTGAGAGATTTGTTAATTTGCTCTTCTTAATATTAAATTTGTGGCTTGAGAGTTTTGTTAATTGGCTCTTCTTAGTATTAAATTTGTGGCTTGATAATTTTGTTAATTGGCTCTTCTTAATATTAAATTTGTGGCTTGAGAGTTTTGTTAATTTGCTCTTCTTAATATTAAATTTGTGTCTTGAGAGTTTTGTTAATTGGCTCTTCTTAATATTAAATTTGTGGCGTGAGAGTTTTGTTAATTGGCTCTTCTTAATATTAAATTTGTGGGTTAAGAGTTTTGGTAATTGGCTCTTCTTAATATTAAATTTGTGGCTTGAGAGTTTTGTTAATTGGCTCTTCTTAATATTAAATTTGTGGGTTGAGAGTTTTGTTAATTGGCTCTTCTTAATATTAAATTTGTGGCTTGAGATTTTTGTTAATTGACTCTTCTTAATATTAAATTTGTGGCTTGAGAGTTTTGTTAATTGGCTCTTCTTAATATTAAATTTGTGGGTTAAGAGTTTTGTTAATTGGCTCTTCTTAATATTAAATTTGTGGCTTGAGAGTTTTGTTAATTGGCTCTTCTTAATATTAAATTTGTCGGTTGAGAGTTTTGTTAATTGGCTCTTCTTAATATTAAATCTGTGATTTGGGAGCTTTGTTAATGTGCTCCTCTTAGTATTTAAATTTGTGTAAATCTCTGATAGTTTCTTAAACAGTAAACCAATGTATTAAATAAAGGGTAATTTCGTCAAGGGGAAAACCACAATTATTACTCTTCTTTTTATATCCGCGTTCCATCCGAGCGAAACACGTTTAGTTACCCTTTTAAGTTAGGGATAAGGAAGAACATTTTGACCTCATTTTGGTTTCGATCGAATCCATACCCTTAAGTCCACATGTTTGGCTAATGATTGTTCACCAACATAGCTAAATTATGTTTAATTATTTACATACGTAGATTATAAACTACTCCAAATACTCCAGGGCATCATCCCACAAGCAAGCTACATCGACCAAGAGGCTGCCGTATTTTGGCAAAATAGTGCCAACATTTTCGGAAAGAGGGTGTAATGTTGTCAGCACAATGCACCCTCCAGCCATTAATATCAGTTTTATACACCGAAGTCACTACTTCTTTATTCAAGTTGCTCCTAATTTGTACTCATGAGACAGAGCTAGCTCCGTTACAAATCCAGGAAATCTGGAGGCGCCAGGAATTAAACCCGAGACCTCTGTATCTGTAGCCAGAGGTGGTCAGACTACAAACTACAAATACTTATTTTATTGCGTGATTCACTTGGTAGAAATACGAACATAACTTTAAAATTCCAGAAAATAGCTATGTTCATAATATACAGCTACTAAAAATGTAACACTTTTATTAAGCACAACTATTCCAGGGACTTTTGGAAAAAATGTCTCTTGTAGGCCGATTTTACGAAGTAGTTTATAGCCCAGGATTATGATATTTTACATTCTGAAAATAAATTACTAAGCAATATGAGACTAAGCCCAAAACATACTACCATAATAATATTATAATTGAATAATAGCTAATAATTATAAATATATTTGATAAAACAAACATTAAAACTAATAAAATAAAACGATTAATATTATCATCACCATGTATATAATCTTCTCTATATATGATAACCAAAAAAGAAATAAATAAAACAAATTTTATAAAAACTATTGACATCCAATCAATTAATAAAGTTATCACAGTAGAATATGAACTAAAATTGGTTAATTCAAATTTGATTAAATAAACTAGATCTCTAATTTAAGATAGATCCCTAAAATTTATCACGTGCAGACGGGACTATTTTAATTCCCTCCCTACACATTTTAAAATTTCCTTCGACATCAAAGGTTAAGGCAGAGGCAGTTTTATCATCGTTAGTCCATGAGAGTCCAGGAAGCTGGTCATCCCACGCACCGAGGCATGCGCGCGCCACTGGATGACTTCTGCGCACGCGTGGGACGACAACGGTGACGTCATCTCACGTGGGCGGACTAGTCTACTTACTAGGTTACGTTATGAATAAATAGTGGATAAATTAAATTTAGGAAATTTTTTTCCCCCTTTTTTTCGTTTTAAATGGCTTCCTGTGGCCTGTCAATCCCACGCGGGTTTTCTTATATTTTTTTCATGTTTGCCTTCTCGTAAAATTACCATATTTGACTGAAGGGTAAAACTTGAATTTTATTACAAGTAAATCAAATGTTTGACTGGGTTGATGCATTAGTGAACAGATAAGATAAAAAAAAACAGTTACAAAACTAGTTTTCCACTGTAAAAAAACAAAACAGGAAGAAACAAAAGCTAAATTTGAAAATACCATTGTCGCTGTTCACTATTCTGAGATCTATTTAGACGTGGTTTTAGAAATGCTCTAGGGGTAAACGTATCACTATTTACATGATAATTGAAACGAAGTTTTGTACTGACTCTAAGGGCGTAGCAGAGCAATGTTCTGCTTGTATATTACTCTCACCACAGAGCCTGAAGGTCAAACATTAGTCCTTGAAAAATACACAGAGGAGAAATTAAATTATTGTTGATGGAATTGAAACCGAATAGCTCGAAGTGTGTTGGAGTTATGGCCCCATTTCCTTACATATTTGAACTTTTTATTTTAACCATTCTAGCGTATTAATAGGATGTCTTAATTTTAGTAAATTGTTCAAGTTAGATGGTATAGGAAATACAATTTATAAAGATTCACCTTGTTTATTGTTATTCGTTAGCTCGCAACCATTTCCTCTTTCATTGGGTTTACAGAAATAAGGGCAACATAGATTTAGATTGATTAATACACTTTTTCACTCTTCTAAGTCCTTCTATTGTTGTATAAAAACTTAAGTTATATTAAAAATTCAAATTTATGAGAGAATTGTGATTAAAACAAATGCGTAACTTCAATTTTATTATATAAATTTACTTTCGAAAAGTAAAAATATTGTTCTAAAAATACAAATAAGCAGAGAGAGCCAATAGTGAAATTGAATTTAAAGATTTGTTAATATTTTAGTTTTTTAATATATTATTAGTTTTATTTTATATAAATTGATATTATCCATCAAAATTGACGTAAGAATAATGGAAAATGTTTAATAACTTTTGTAAATAAAGAAAATCTGGGTCCTGATCGTACCGATTATGCACATATTAAGTTTGGAATGAAGCGAACGCCAGAAAGGGTGTGGGTTTTTGCAGTTTTTGTATTAAAACATATTTCGGCCAAATTAAATCAAATACTGCTCCAGTAGAAGCACAGAGTTTAATTTTATTCACAAGGTGATATCAACAGTTGCTGTCAGGAATATAGTGGCATTAGACTAGCAACTTTTTTTTTAATGTAGATAGAAGGTTATCATTAAATTCCAGGACACCCTCAAAAGATATTCAACAACTATTGAGGTATCATGTGAAGAAAATTAAACTATTTGTTTCTATTGTAGATATATTTGATTTAATTTGGCCAAAAAATATGTTTTATTATAAATACTGCAAAAACGCTTACCTTTAGTTGTGTCCCTTACACTTATACATTAACACACTCAACAGACGTAATAATTTTGTCTGTGAACGAACGTTGTTTCACTAGAGATTCTCTTGGTCGTCTGTACTCTGTTTAGTCTGTGTTAGTGCACACTCCATCCACCGCGAGCGTTGTTTCACTAGAGATTCTCTTGGTCGTCCGTACTCTGTTTAGTCTGTGTTAGTGCACACTCCATCCACCGTGAGCGTTGTTTCACTAGAGATTCTCTTGGTCGTCTGTACTCTGTTTAGTCTGTGTTAGTGCACACCCCATCCACCGTGAGCGTTGTTTCATTAGAGATTCTCTTGGTCATCTGTACTCTGTTTAGTCTGTGTTAGTGCATACTCCATCCACCGTGGGCGTTGTTTCACTAGAGATTCTCTTGGTTGTCTGTACTCTGTTTAGTCTGTGTTAGTGCACATTCCATCCACCGTGAGCGTTGTTTAACTAGAGATTCTTTTGGTCGTCTGTACTCTGTTTAGTCTGTGTTAGTTCACACCCCATCCACCCTTAACAGTATCAGCTCTACACTTTGACACTATTTTATTTTATAAACCATACCATGGTGGAACATCATCAGGTATACTTACTATCTTAAAGAGTAAATGATGGAGATTATTCACCCTAACTTATCTTATCTCGTTTATTAACAGGCAAACTCAGGATTTAATACAGCATAGCTTCTCTTAAACGTCTTGCATGAAGTTGGCTTACTCAGAGTTGAGTGATTATATATTTCCTTTATGTGTATTGCAGGAATTATAGACATATACTCAGAGGCGAATGATCATATCTTTCATTCATGTGTATTGCAGGAATTATAGATATATACTCAGAGGTGAATGATCATATCTTTCCTTTATGTGTATTGCAGGAATTATAGACATATACTCAGAGGCGAATGATCATATCTTTCATTCATGTATCCTTCATCGATTATAGCCACACATAGAATTGAGTTAGAAATGTCTTATTCATTACTTGAATTTATTGAATTATTTGAACATCATGCTTTATTCTTCGCATGTTTTTAAGAATAATAATTACTTTATTTGCTCTTCATTTTTTCCTTTATTTTATTAAATACATAAAGATAGATCTAAAGTGTATCAACATCATACCCTATATATTGATTGTATATGTTTACAACGCTAAGAATTAGCATTGCCAAACAACACTGATTTTAATAATGTTAGGTATATATTCGAAAAAATTGTGTTAATTTTGTACATAATTTTTTCTAAACTTGTTACGAGGCCAGGTCAGCATGTGCAGAAATAAAAAAATAAAAAATGTAACCTCATACCAAACATGTTTTGCAGTCGCTGACTATGACGCATATTTTTCACCTCGCCTCGCCTACCACCGGATGTGATGTCACAAAACACGGGGCGTCAAATATGTTGTGAAAATGTCTAGAACCAGCTAGGTTAGGCGAACTTTAAGCCGGTAATTAATTCCAGCATTCATCAATGATGTGCTTATCCTCCATAATCTAGTTTCATCATTTATCAACTTAAATGACATTGCAGTTTTTCCTTCCTAAATGTTAGTTGGTATGATACGGCCGGGAGTGAAGAGACGATTTACACACCCTTAAGAAATCCTGCGTTATTATTATTATTATTATTATTAGCACCGCGTCTTACTACCCGTTCGGGTTGTACGCACTTACACTAATGTGTAATGGTAGGGTGATTGTGAGATGAAATGGAGGACCTACAGTTTAACGTGGAATCCGAACCACGGTGGAGGCCTGGCATTCAACACATTCACAAGATGTCTTGTCCGAGGTGAAGGAAGGGTTTGGTAATCAGATAAATCTGTGCCGGGACCGAGGATTGAACCCCGGCCACCAGCACAGAAGTCTGACACCTTACTCCTAGACCGCCAGGTCACCTCCTGCGTTATTTAAGAAGTCGTTTGTTATTTATAATATCTTCATGCCTAAATAGAATTGATAAGAATCATTAGACTTCTATGTGATTAAAGCACATCTTATGCTTAATAACTAAAATACGTTATATTGATAAAAGAAACTAGTTCATTTTCAAAGACATTCCGAGTGAAATATCAATGGTATTTGATTTAAGTAAATTGTTAGAGACATATACCTATGGTTGTAATATCATTGCAAAGAACTTTTATAAATACATATATTTTGCAGTCAACATTAATAACATTTTATTACATTATTAGTATTGTTTCATTGATATTATTTATTTTTATTGCAGATCATACGATTTTACGTGTAAATATTTTTAAAAAAATATTAGTAGTTTGTATGCCCTAGGCTATAAAAAATTGTAGGGCCTACTATTAATCAATTACAGTAAAGTCCCAGAAACCCAGTAGTACCAAATTCCCCATAACCCATAAACCATTCTATTAACAAGGGGAAGATGGAGGGGGTGGGACGAGCAATGTCAAATAAAATATATTTTGTTAACAAATTCAAAGCTAATCTACATTGAAACAGTGATAATAAATAATTGTATTTTAAATTTTGTAATCAACCAATTTTTTTTTCCTGGAACTGAAAATAATTACAGGAAGCATACCGTAAAAAGATATATTTTCAATGTGAAGGTACAGCCGTGTTAAGTTTGATACACCAGTTAGATTAATTTAAATTTTATAAAATTCCTTTCAATTTGTAATTTGAAATTTGTAAAAACCCTGTCTTATGCTTTATCCGAATTCTCGATGATCCAAACACGCCTTGGTCCTAATTAGTTTGGATTAATGAGACTCTTGTATAATTTTATTTTCAACGTTTCAATAGTACAATCATTTATTTATAAAATCAGCTATTATAAGATCAACGTTAGGTATATCATTAAAAACAGGAAGTGTAATCATAAAAATAAATTAGATTTGTTTTAAACATAAAATGTATTGTATTATTTGTTTGTTTTAGTTAATATTCAGGGCGAGAGAAAATCATGTCAATACTTTTAAAGTAAACATTTTTAAATTTTAAATATAGATATTTTCCAACATGTTTTTGTGGGCCCTGATTTGATAACTCCAATCACACTCCCTTTAATATAATTAATATAATTTGAGGAGATTTCACAGAATCAATTGAAATATTTCCATATATATGTTTACCTATTGTTCTCTACGAGTGTGAGACGTGGTCTCTTACCTTACATATTGAAAGAGCCCATATATATGTTTACCTATTGTTCTCTACGAGTGTGAGACGTGGTCTTTTACCTTACATATTGAAAACCAATCTAGGATGTTTGAAAACAAGGTGCTTAGGATATATTTGGTTGAAATGGGATTAGACTACTAGAGAGAGGGTTTAATGAGGTGGACTGGATAGAACTAGATGAAGGTAAGAATAGGGTGTAATGAGGTGGACTGGATAGAACTAGCTCAAGAAAGGGTTTGGGTGTAATGAGGTAGACTGGATATAACAATCTGAAGGTAAGAATAGGGTGATGAGGTGGACTGGATAGAACTATCCCAAGATATAGATCGGTGGAGTACTTTTGTAAGTGTGGCAATGAACTTACAAGCTCTTAAAGCCATATAGAGGGTAAAGGGTGGCTGAGCTTAATTGTGAGCGTGCACACGCCATAAGGTAAGATTCGGTTCTCGCTCATTAGGATTTATAGTTTAATTATTATTAACAGTTATTGATTTGTTTGATTATTTCTATATGCATCTATTTGAACAATTTGGAAGGTCCATTTTTATTATGCTCCACATCTCACTACCCGGGAGGGCTATATGAAATTAGCTACTCTATGGGAGAAATTCAATTCTAGAAAACGTGCCAGCATTTTCATTAAGATAGTCTGAAAAACCTATGAAAAAACATTTATGAACACACAGCTTTAGTACATCCATCAGGTATTCAAACCCAGACCTCACCATCACCAGAATAACAGACCTTGAATAAGCTTGATATTTAGTCCATCTAGTCACTGGTGTGGGTCAGATATATTATATTGGTACAGAATATGAATTAATAAAATATATTATAGCTAGATATAATAGACATTTTCGAATTAGAATCTTAGAAAACACGGTAGACTTAACTTATTCAATTTTTTTTCTCCAATTTTACTTTTAAATATGATAAAGGAAATAACAGTTTTTATTAGCACCACGTCCTACTAACCGTTATGGTTATAGCCCTACACTTAAAGAGCAATTAAATGCGTGATGTATTATTCTTAAGAAGTGGCCAAAGGGAGCGCCATTATTTTAATAGATTTTTTAGCACTAAATTTTTTTAGCCAAAATAAATCAAAATATTTTTCCAGTAGCAACACAAAGTTAAATTTTCTACACATAATAATTAATATCAACAGATCTTTAATATCTGTCAAGGGTGTCCTGGAATTTTGTCAAAACATTTTCTCTATATTTAAAAAATTTTGAAAAAATTCTAGGACACTCTTGACAGATATTCAAGATCTGTGATATTAGCATGTGTAGAAAACTAAATTCTATGTTTTTACTGGAAAAATATTTGATTAACTTTAGCAAAAAAAATTAATATTAATAATAATAATAATAATAATAATGCTATAAAAACTGAAAAAATACTTGCTCTCTCTTCTGCCACACCTTAATGAGAATCAACATTTCTTTACGAGGTAAAACTATGGTGTAGATTCTATACTCTATAGCATACAGTTCTTAGTAATGTTCTATATGTCCTATATGTTCCATGATCTGTTTTGAAATGTTAACAATCGTCCTGTAAACGTTTCAATGCGGGATTATACTAAAACGGTTAGGGTTATAAAGAAAATTACAAAAAACATGTTCTGTAGAAAAGTTATCTTCTATATTTTTTACGAAACAGGCACGTGGATATAATGAACGGCTTACGAGATAAATGAAAAAAAATAGTTGTGGGGCTCTATCTTTCAAAGATGGTGGATGTAAAAGAACTATCCAAGTGTGGTCACATTATGTGAAGAGTTAATTAAAGGTTTAGGTTTTATTTTCGTATCATGGCCATGTTACGTTAGGCCAGATTGGTGCTCTGTTTGACACCCCCTCTAGCTAGAGCCCGTCTCGCCCGGCCCTTTAGCTGCTCCTGAACCAGCGGTGCTCTGTTTGGTGCCCCACTCTAGCTAGCGCCCGTCTCGCCAGGCTCTTGAGCTGCCCTGAACCAGTAGTTCCCAAGCTGTGGTGCGTACACCTAGAGGAGTATACGACAAATCATCAAATGTGTTGGATTTCAATAAGTCTAATAAACAAATTAAAACATATTTTGACGTGACCACTTTTATACGTATTTTCTTCCCTCTAAATTAACTTTATTCATGTTATTGCTTAATTTGTACTAGAATTTATCATGATAAAGTACACTTTATAAAAGAGAATATACAACCAAAAAAATAGCTGTAAGGGGTACGTGGGTTCAGTAATGACCCAAGGATGGGTACTGAAGTACTGAACTAAACTTATAATAAACATCATATCGGCTATAAAATGTTGATATTCAAGATTAAAAACATCTCACAAATTCATGGACTTTGAATATTGAGTACGAAATTTTTCCGAATCCTTGAATCTAGAAATAACATAGCTCTGATTTCGATAGATTAGAAAAGTTGATACCTACATGAGCTTAAGTAGACTATTATAATATGTGTCGGTGGGCAAATTGTCTAAGACGTTATAATCGCATTGCACTTGACGGAAAGGATGTAGTTTGATTATTTTCCCGGTGTACGAGGAGTGTTTTTTCTCATTTGTATTTATTACTGTTACTTTACAATTGCTTCTAAAGCGGAAGTATTTACTCTAAGATTATCCTCTTGTCTACCTACACACATGGTACTATTTTACTAAAAGCCCTTATATTGAACGTAATCAATACAAAAGACTTGAGGTATAAAGTATATATAATATCTACACCCATTATTAATGTGGAGTCGACCAAAAAAAAAGACGATCATTAGCGAGGGGAAAAAAAATCATATAGTTTACATAAAGCTTTACTCAAGAAGGATGTATTAAATTTTAAATCCTTAGTATTACTAATACAAATAAACCAATAAAAAAAGAAGCACTCTAAATCCGAGGGAAGTGAGTGCTAAAACAATTAACAAAATGGTTGGTTTGCACATCTTATATTTTGTTTAGTTATATTTATTTATTAGTTAAAATATAAATTTCATAGGAAGGGTCATTTAGAGAAAACAGAAATATGTTTGAATTTTAAATTAATAAAACTTTATTATTTTATTATTATAATTATTATTATTATTATTGATAAATTATCAAAAGTTACAGATGTCGATAGTTTTATTTGACGTAAGATTACAAGAAAATAGATCTATTAAATTGTATAGCCTTCCGATAAGGTCTTAATGTGAAAATATGGCCCAGTCTTTGTCCAATTTAGAATCTTTAAATTCTTGTACACGTAGATTTTATATAGAGATATGAGAATAAGCTTAACAAATTATATATATTTACTTGGTAAATATAAACTATAGCTTTATTAATTTTTCTTTTACAAAAGTATATTTATGTGAATTAATCGACTCTAGAACAATGTATTTTTGTTTAGTTTTTGGTTTTTATTATAGGTCCTGGATATTCACATTTATCTACACTAATAAAAAAGGGATGAGAATGTTAGAATTTATAGGAAGAGTGCCTACATTTTCGTGATGGATAGAGGTGAAACATTGTGGAGAAATAAATGATACGCTGCACCACTAGGACTTCACTTTTATCTTAAAATAGGGACATTGAATAAAAGATGGAGATTTGTAAAATTAGATAACAACGTAAATTATTGCAGAAACACTCCAACAAAGAGTTTAAATAACATCCCACACATTCACAAGTTGTGTTTAATACACGTCTTGTCAGAGGTGAAGGAAGGGTTTGACAATCAGATAAATCTGTGCCGGGACCGAGGATTGAATCAGGGACCCCCAGCACAGAAGTCTGACACCTTACCCCTAGACCACCAGGTCACCCAATCGGTAAAATAGTTTAGGATCTAGTCCGATATACAGACAGACAGACGTCATCTCGATAACAACTTTTTGGTTTTCATGGCGCCGTGGAACATTCACTTTTATCAAAATACCGAGCTCGATTTTTCCGACAGTCATAATACTTCCCTCTTCAAGGGGTTGAAAGAAAGTAAAATTATCCCCAGTTGAACCGTCCAAGAGTCAAACCCCGACCTCCTCTTAACCGCCAAACTAAACTAGATGACACCTAGTCCTCGTGTCCGGTGGTGCGGGTGACCTGCAGTTAACCTTCACGTGCGTGAGTGGGCTGTTCCAAGGTAGGATAGTCTCCAAGTCATAAGCTGAAACAATTAACCTTGTGTTCCACTAAGCACCCTCTCCCCCCCCCCCTCTTCCTTACCAGCAACGAGATGTTCGCCTTTGGTCACGCGTCCAGTTACAGCCCACGCGCAATGCTACGTGTGACGTCACTACTAGAAACAGGAACCCTCACCGCTAACATTATCTCTTTTTACGGTATAAACCAAGAGACTGATGACAATCTCCATTACCGTATCGATCTGACGGGTCATGTTTCATTTGCATCCATTACAAAATTGACAGTATTTCTTTTATTATTAATTATATTATTATTATTAGCACCGCGTCTTACTACCCGTTCGGGTTATACGCACTTACGCTAATGTGTAATGGTAGGGTGATTGTGAGATGAAATGGAGGACCTACAGTTTAACGTGGAATCCGAACCACGGTGGAGGCCTGGCATTCCCCACATTCACAAGATGTCTTGTCAGAGGTGAAGGAAGGGTTTGGTAATCAGATAAATCTGTGCCGGGACCGAGGATTGAACCCCGGCCGCCAGCATAGAAGTCTGACACCTTACCCCTAGACCACCAGGTCACCTATTAATTATATTAAATCACAACTATTACATCAATCATTAATCAATATTTATGGAATTAATTAACCGGGACCATTTCTTACTCGTCAACAATTCACTAATGGAACGTTTGCTTGGTTAAATTTCAACTAAATATGTTGAAGTAGAAATTTTACGGTCACAATATTAACTTACACGACATTATTTGCATGAACATTTTATATTTTTTTTCAAACCAAAAAATGAATCAATGTCTGTCCCTATGACAAATCGCCCTTGGAATGTAGCTGTTATTATAATAAACTATAAAATAAGTAGCCTCGAGGCTATCTTCAGATAAAGAGGAAGGCGAGTAACTTGTATATATTCTTACAAACAACGGGCACCACCCAAAAATTAAAACAGTCAAAAGACCCACCCAAAACATTCATAATTATACATTGGGAGACAACCCCTGAAGAAATATAATAAAATGGTATAAATTGATGAGGAGCGTTTGACGTTCGAATATCAATTGTGAAAAAATCTTGGTCTCGCCATCTAACATGCAATTTGTTGATAAACAATACTGATGATTGTTTAACAACTTAGTTCAGTCGGTAGTGTAGCAGCCTTACGAGCTTAAAGTACCTTGTTCCATCTCCAGACAGGTCTAAACAAACATTTAACAACTGATAGGACAGCGATCAGCTATCTACGATCCGCGGGAGGATCCGGCCAGTAGACTGATCTTATCTTATCCACAAAAGATGTTGCCAACTAGAAATACTTATGTCCAAAAAACTAGACTAATAACTAATTATAATATAAGAGATATAAAATTGGATTTTTTTTATCGATATTTTATTTTAAATCAACCAACTTTTCTTTATTTTTTAAGGCGCATACGTCCTGCGATACCAAAAAATTGTTGAACCTTGTTCGAAGGCGTCATCTTCACAATAGGCAGGACTGCTGATGACTGGAAGATCGGGTTTTACTTCCGGTAAGATGTAGTGAGTTTTTCTTACTAAATGATTTTACAGTCCTTTTCTCCATGTAAATGTGAATACACTTCCTCTTAAATTCAAGCTTACTCATCCATAGATTAGAGTAACTGATACATGCGCGTGTAGCCTGGACGGTTAGTAAGATGCAATGCCAAAAATCTAATTAATTTTACAATCATTTTGAAAGGAAACTAATTTCTCCTTAGCAGGAATTCAAAGATAAAACATATTTGAATGGTGAAACGGTAGTTCTCGAAGGTATCAACCTATTGGTGATTTTGTGCTCCACATAATAATATTTTCAATACTATCCCATTAGCCTAACAATGGACACTGTATATAAAAACAGAGATTTATTTTATATAGTTGTTAATATTAGTAATTATAAAATAATAAATCTTTGTTCTTTTAAATTACATACAAACCTAGCTCAAGTTGGTTCAAATCTTAGTCTAATTTTTTAAAAGAGTATATTAACGATATGACATAATTAATAAGTACCAAGTACTTATTACGTACCAAAAACCGAATTTAAACTTTTCCTAGATGTGGATATCTATATCGGTATTAAAATTTATTTGAAGAATTATTAAATTATATTATTTTAGGATTTTTACTATTTATTTATTAAAAATCAATATTATTTCGAGAGAGCCAGTACATTTTGAATTGATTAATAAACAGTATCTTTACTGAAATCTTGGAATAAAACAATCTTTATTTCGCTAATAGCTGAAGTACCTTGCGTTTCCCATTACAAAAAAAAGTAATCGTCATTTTATTAATATTACTTTCTTTCAGTTCGGTTTTAATAAATTAAAAAAGTATAGTCAAAATGTTAAAACTCCTACTTTTAGATTCTCATCTTTGTACCCAGGTGATACTAATTTATAAGATTTATGTGTGTAGTAGATATCGCGCAATAATTATAATAAACAAACTCTTCATTTATCTGTCGATGGTTTATTTAATAAACCCTGTGTGATAGTTAGAGACTATAAATAAAATAATTATGAGCAGATTAAAATAAACTGTAGTACAAACACAATAAGGATGGGCAATTTTAGTCAATGTATCGATTATTTTATTGTGACTAATCGATAATTACTATAGAATCAGAGGCCCTCAGTACATCTAATGAACTGATTCTGTGTAATTTACATAATTATTAAATAATCAAACCAATTAATTGGTTTAAATATTCAAAATTTAATTTATGATAAATGTAAGTTAATTTATTTTTAATAAATTCATATACATTGCTGAATTAGCGTGGATAAAGAAGCTAGAAGATATTATTTAAAACAGATAATATGGCTGAATCCTCTGGTTGTTGAAAGGTTTCGATTTATGTTTCATTTTGTTTGAAGATTACCAGTTAAATAATAACATCGATTGTTTGTTTTTTAACTTAGCATATAACGTATTTTAATATTGGTTATTGTTTTGAAGGTATTTAAATTTTTTTAAAAGTACTCTAAGTTAATTTTCTCAATAATAATAATATTTTTAATCAATAGTTGGAAATACATAAAAAAAAATATTGTGTTGGGCATAAAATACATTATCCTAAAACATGAAGGAGCTGCCTTTAATCAATTAAAAACATGACACAATGCTCATTTTTTATGTTATTTCATATAATTAATATATTAGTATTATTCAATATACGATTCCCGTGTTTCGTGAATATTTGTTTTATCTATGTAAAGGATTGAAGGATTGAAATTTTAGAAAACATTATAAAACATATTTTTAACTAAGGAGCGTTCCAATTAAAAGATAATAGGACTTTAAATTGATGTGCTAATACTATTTAACCCAATAAAAATGGAAAAAGGGCCAAAATAGTTTAAAGTGCATTTACAATTTATAAAAAGTATTAAAAGAGATTATATGATACATAAAAGGATTGGCTGACATTGAAAACTTTTGATGATTAAAAATATTGAATGTTTTAAAAAATAAATTTAAAATTACATATTAATTATGAAAAGTTGAATAAGTACAGTACATTTAAATTTAACAAAAGGTTGAATCTATAGTACATAAATATTGACAATCATTGAAGTTTTTTTAAATTGAACATGTTGAAATTATACAAAAACAATCATAAAGAATAGACCTATATTAATGTTGAGATATTTTTTGGTAAAATTTAATTTTTAAAGATATGATGAGTTTTATTTAGCATATAGTACCTTATTGGGACACTTTGAACAAATTACATTAAGGCATGTTACAAACAATAACAAAATGGCATAAATAAAATGTTACATATGAAGTAAAATGTCATACATAATACATTGAAATAATAGTAATTTGAAACAAAGATTCATATAAAAGATAAGAAATCATATAAAAGAATAGATTATGCAATTTGGAATATGATGTTTTAAGAATTATCTTTTTTGTTGTACTACCCAGAAAAATAGAAACTCCACAAAAATGAAAATGCATAAACATACTTTAGAGTGCTGTATTATGTAGAGAGATTATTTAAATCCAAGAAAGATTAAAATTTAATTTAACTTAATATAACGGAGACCTCGTTAGTTAAGATAAATTATGTTTCAAAATATACAGTTTATTTAACCTTGTTTTTCGAGTTAAGCCTTAATTGCAGTTATTCTCAAATATTTTATCTAGTATAGCTAAGAAGTTATTCCAATCTCTATAGTTAAAATACAAACCACTAAATTTAATTATAAATTGTAGTACTTAATTTATGCACTAACAGCTAATAGTACATGAATAAAGATAAAATTACAGGAGATAGTATACATACATATGTGAATTTTTATATTTGTCAAAGAATCATTATTCACTCTCGAATGTGTTTGCATAAATAGACTGAAAACATACACAATTCTATGAAGCAAATGCAAGCACATTGACAGAGCTCTCTTACGTGAAGGTATTGTTTCATTGAACACCAAAGGAAATGATTCAAATTTACTATGTAAAAAAACAAAAATGAAGTTAATTTAAAGAAGCATTTTATAGTAAGAACCCTAACATACCGAACAAAATGGTTCTATTGGCTTCGTACCAAGAAAATAAACGAAAAAAATCTTACTTATACGCAACACCATAAGATCTATTGAAAACGACTAATAACTTTTAACTGACAATGATATTATATAAACGCACACAATATATTTTCTTGTTGAATTATATTTATTTATTATTCATGTTGGTTTCCATTCTAGTCACTAGTTGCCAAGGATCCTTATTATTATTCACCTAAATAATAATTGTGTTTTATCGTCTGTTTGTACATGAAAGAGCTTTTGTAAATAAAAAAAAACAAAAAAAATCATTTTTTACTATCACTTATTCCCGTTCGGGCTATCCGTATATTTAAACTTTTGGGCTGAGGATAAGAAAATAAGAATTTAGATGAAATGTATTCATATTTCCTTTCACCTCTGACAAGACATCTTGTGAATGTGGGGAATGCCAGGCCTCCACCGTGGTTCGGATTCCACGTTAAACTGTAGGTCCTCTCACAATAACCCTACCATTACACATTAGCGTAAGTGCGTATAACCCGAACGGGTAGTAGGACGTGGTGCTAATAATAATAATAATAATAATAACAATAATATTCATATTCATATTTGCGTGTAGTGAGAGCGGGAAATTTCGTTAGACTAAGCGGGGGTTAATTGTGTTGATAAATGCATCCGTCTGGAAGTCACCTCGAAAACATGGAGTTCAGTCCGAAATGTTTTGTAAAAATCTGGAACTACTTGGAAATGGTACGTCAAAGAAGGATTCCATCGTGAGTCAAACAGTGTCAGCTTAGTCCTCTAATCTGTATTGTACACTCTAGGCTTACAAAGAGCATACGTTGTTCTTATCTGAGCTGTATGAACATAATCTATCCATGTGTGTGTTGGCCAGGAGGAGTTGACGAATAGTTTGTGGTTTTAGTTTATCGTGTTAAATGTTTGAACATATGCTATAAACTTAATTTTCATTCAGAGAACAAACTTTGATATCTGATAAAGTCTCTAATATTTAATTCCTGTTCGAGTTACAGAGAAATGTGTGGTTTGCATGGTTAATAATGATAGTAGCATAAATAAACTATTGTATATTTCGAACATGAAATACCTCTTGAATATTCTTCTATTGACAGCCTTTATTGATTAATAATTATTTTAGTGTACCTTGTATCACTTTTGAATTAATCATCCCGCTTTGGGCGTCGATTGTAACACTACGGATTCATTCCAGATATAAAAATGCTGTGATGATGTTTAGGTTGTCTATAGCTCCGTGGTCGAGCGCCTATAATCAATGTACGGATTATATACCGTTTAAACAGCTGTTAATTTCTCCGTGGTCGAGCACTAATTAAATCGGTATATTTAATTAAATTAAAGAAAGAGTTCTTTTGATGGCTGTTTATTCACACACGGTTTATTTAAATGACACCTGTTAATTACTTATACATATTCCAATTAAATGTTTTATATCAATGCACACTTGTGATAATAACGTAAATTATTGTGTTCTGTGTTAGACTGTGACTACGAGATCCAGTGCTAGATTTGTGAGTCCCTAACTGCATTGCTTGTGTGAGCGTGGGTGCGTGTGGCTGAGTGTGGCTGCCTTAAACATACGCACAAATGGCTTATATATGACATACCCCTTGCTTTTTGCTCCCCTCGTCAACAGTGCAAAATCTAACTAACAGAAAGAGTCCTGGTGACAGGTGTTGTGAAGGCTAGCGTCTTATTGGTATAGGGAATTGGCGTCTTTGCCAAATACTGCGGAGTTGTTCCTTTTAACAGGAAATAGCGTAGTTGTTCTTTTAACAGGAAATATTGTATAAAAAATATATTTTAGTGGTGAAATCCTTTTCCCATTTTAAATGACACCTGTTAATTACTTATACATATTCCAATTAAATGTTTTATATCAATGCACACTTGTGATAATAACGTAAATTATTGTGTTCTGTGTTAGACTGTGACTACGAGATCCAGTGCTAGATTTGTGAGTCCCTAACTGCATTGCTTGTGTGAGCGTGGGTGCGTGTGGCTGAGTGTGGCTGCCTTAAACATACGCACAAATGGCTTATATATGACATACCCCTTGCTTTTTGCTCCCCTCGTCAACAGTGCAAAATCTAACTAACAGAAAGAGTCCTGGTGACAGGTGTTGTGAAGGCTAGCGTCTTATTGGTATAGGGAATTGGCGTCTTTGCCAAATACTGCGGAGTTGTTCCTTTTAACAGGAAATAGCGTAGTTGTTCTTTTAACAGGAAATATTGTATAAAAAATATATTTTAGTGGTGAAATCCTTTTCCCATTGTTTCTGAAATGCGCATGTTTATTCATGGATGAATCTTAAAAGGATACTCTACATATATTACTTTAAAGAAAAATTACCTTCATCCATGAATTTTTACATAATTTAGAGTAATCCAAACTAATATCATTATAACCTCTTGAGAATTATTATTATTAAAGATAATTTATTTTAAAGCACCTCTTGTTGACCTCGGTTGTGTTTGGGTAAAGTGCTTGTTTCAGAGCTCAATGTTCGTTGGATTAAACCCAGACGTGGTTGAGGGATTTTACTTGAGAAATAAAAATCCATAGCACAACTTCCTTAAGAGGTGAAGTAAAGCCATCGGTTTCATGCCAACTGTGGAATATAAAAGAACGCTGGAAGGTATTCGAAACTACCTTTAATGTAAAAATTGGTAGGTGCTTTCACTCTCACTCATATACTTTATCGTGTGCTGATATAATCTTTCGGTTCAAGAAAGTACACTTTTAATAAATTAAATAAATAACCATACTTCTGATTGTGACGTGTTTATTTTACAAATAAAAATGCACTGAAAAATAGACTAAATACTATGTGTTACGTAGCCTTACGTCTTCTATAGGAACTGATCCTTCTACGTAAATGATATACAGCTCTTTCCATAACGATATGATAGTAATTAATTATTTCCTCAAATACTAAGGAAAGTAGAGTCGTTATGCCCAATAGAAAAACTGTTTGTTACCGTGAAGTAATCGAATTCTTAGGTACAGAAGTGCTCATATAGCATTCAACGTGAAAACGAACTAAATCATCGGTATCACCAGTGAACGAAGCATTAATAGGATTATTGGAAACTTATTCTGGATGATTGGTTTCTGTAACCCTCAAAGGTTCTTGACAGCCATGAGACTGGAAGTGTCGGAGGATGGTCAACGGACACCTTCGTACCACAGAACGAGGTCCTCGGACTATCTAGAGAATAAGTGAACCAATAACCACTGGAATGAGTGTCCTCTACCTGGACGCAGGGTTTTGGGACAGGAAAAGGATGCAATTAGGAGTGTCCATTCCCGAGCTGCTATCAATGCAGTTGCCGACTATGCACATCAGTACAGACCGCAACATTGAGTCCAAGAGCCCTGGTCTAAATGCGTGACCCATGTAAAAAAAGACTAACCACACGGGCCTAAATATCACTTATCAGTATACAATATCAAATACACTTTTTAAATATTTGATCATAGAGAAAGAAAACATTTTGAAGAAGAAATGTTTCTCATAGATTTAAATAAGAAACTAATTTTTTACTTTCTCATATCAAGAGAAATTATTTTAATTATGAAAAAATCGATCTCTAAATGACCATGTAGGCCCTAACCAAAAAAAAGTTGATAATACAACTATGTCTGTCTGTAATAGTTTACTGATAGGTGATTTTTTTAACTTCAAATTTTTCTAAAATGGACATAGCAATTATTTTTATTAAATATTGAGTAAAATTTCTTACAAATTATAAATAATATAAGAATGGTTTACGATTAAATTATATTTGAAAATTTGAAAATTAAATAAATTAAAAAAGGTAGTTTAAAATTTATAAATAAAGAGTAATATTTTGATTAACCTTATGGTGTGTTTATTATTATGAGTA
Source organism: Timema shepardi (assembly GCA_902151425.1). Taxonomy (NCBI): domain Eukaryota; kingdom Metazoa; phylum Arthropoda; class Insecta; order Phasmatodea; family Timematidae; genus Timema; species Timema shepardi. Next base: position 38,043 of record CABFVX010003892.1, on the reverse strand, counting down.
AAACTTACATAAGGGTAGTTTTCTGAAAACCTCTTTTGAAATTTTTCTGTAAAGCTATAATCACATAATATGAGAAAGTTTATTACACAATATGAGAGAGTTTAAGCAATTGTGTCTACCATTTATTTTCCTAATTAATTTCTTACTCTTTTACCTTTTTCCTATTTGTTCCCTTGGATAACCTTAATGGATCGGAGGACTCAAAACGCAAAATAATAAACCACATGACCTATTTGTTTTTATAATGTAGTTTCTAGTAAATTAGTGCATATTATAACTTGATAAATGTGTCCAACAGAGGAGCTTGAGGTATATTTATGTGCCTTCGCACTACATCCTAATCATTAATAATGATTTGATAGCTCTTATCTAATCTTATTTAGCTTAACTAAATAAACCTGATATACTTCCCGTAAGTTTGTAGTACATAAAAATATACTCCAACCCAAAATTGGCACGAATTAAATCTGAGCTTGGACTAACATTTTGTTTGATTCTAGGAATGGTAAAAAAGTTAATCCCTTTAAGAAATGGGATTCGTTCTGTTTCACTGAATGGCTATTTAATGTTTCAATTGTTTGTGGTTTTTCTGTCACTGCCTCTCACTAACCGTCAGAGATTTACGCATATGAATTAGTTACGATATAGCATTGGATATAAGGAAGGTTGTATTTAGAGGAAATGTTCCCACATTTTTCGTGGATATAGAGTAAAAACACAACTAGTGAACGCCACCCCTACACTGAATATCATCTCTGAGGGAGCTGCATGGTTTCTATTGGGAAACAGCGTTGTATTTTCTGCGTTTTTGTCTGGTCGAGCTCCCCTCAAATATAAGACAAGTTTGGCAACGCTGGTTAGTCGAGGCTGCCGGTAGCTCCTTCTTACCTCAGCACAACAACTTCATACATAACTGAGAGCGAGGAGATTTGGCAACGGTTAACAAAGAGCGACCTAAGATAAAGCTTCTCTCCATAAGACCCGCAGTTCCTCCATCAATGATATTGGGTGTAGGGCACTCAACGAGGTCTCGAACCCCATATTGCAGTCCTGTCTATTTCGAGAGCGACTCCTTGGGCCAGTTTCATAGTCAAATTTAGTATGCTTCAAGTGCGGTGCTACACTAAATACATGACTACACCTACCTAAACCAGAATGGAATGGGCCAGTTTCCACTGCGAGAACGGCCCATTCCATTCTAGTTTAGGTTGATGTCGTCTTGTATTTAGTGTAGTGCCGCCCTTGAGGCGTACTAAGCTTGACTATGAAACTGGGCCTTTACACCATTTTAACACCAAAGCTGGTATTCTTCTCATGTTTGTGTCAGTGTTATTATTATTATTAGCACCGCGTCTTACTACCCGTTCGGGTTATACGCACTTACACTAATGTGTAATGGTAGGGTGATTGTGAGATGAAATGGAGGACCTACAGTTTAACGTGGGATCCGAACTACGGTGGAGGCCTGGCATTCCTCACATTTACAAGATGTCTTGTCAGAAGTGAAGGAAGGGTTTTGGTAATCAGATAAATCTTTGCCAAGACCGAGGATTGTTAATATGGAAAAATCATCAATAGTCAAGCACGACCATTTTGTACTTGTGTCCACTATATATGGCCGACGTGTTCGTTCATAATTTAATAATGAATTGAGTAAAAGTCAACAATTGCCTTGTGAAGGACTATCTGTCAACGCTTCTATTGGAAAATAAGTAGCCATGCTGGAAAATTGCTCGTAATTAGGTGTAAAGCTCTTAATAGTTTTCAGTGATGTACTGTACACGAACGCATGCGCGGAAGATATATAAGTGGTCTCTCATTATAAAGTTGAACAATGGTTGACCTGTCATCCAAACAAAAATGAAAGGAAACATCTTTGTTGGGGGATAAAAGTGGTTAGAATTAAATGTACCCAACAGATATTTTAACAATCTTGAAGATATATAAGTTTGTTTGGATATATACATTAAGATTATAATTCCTACACACACTAATCTTTTTCAGAAATGAATTGTATTTTTTATTGTATTCTTAACTATTCTCAAAACAAGGTTTAAATCAATGGCTTTATTCTGCGTCTTATTTTCCGCTCTAGTTACTTCGATTAATACTTCATAGTATCTGCCTTAATTGTTTGTTTTTTTGCACAATGTCTTACTACTAATTCAAATTTTACTCATATCATAATTCGTGATTTATATATATATATATAATGCAAGTGTGTTAGGGATATTGAAGGTCGGATTTAGAGGAAGTGTAGTCACCTTTGATATGAAGTAGAGGGGAATACTATTCATGGAAAACCACCCCCAGTAATGACGATAGGTATTTGCACCTTGATCTCCCCATCATCGGCAGTCTAGTCTACTGCGAGAGTAGCGCGTTAGACCTTGAGGCCATCGAAGCGGATGGATCCTCATTATTTGAATATAAGTTTAGTTTGTAAATGAAGTAGTAAAACATTTCTCTCGTGTTTGGAGCATAAAACGTGCATATAGGTGTACATATTTACACTCGGGAGTGTCGTTGGATCACCGGAGATAGCACACAGGCGTTTCTTCCATTAACGAGATTAGAAGAAGAAAAAAACTGCGTGTGTCGTACAAAGAGAGCGGATAAGCAGGCAGTATTATCGGGTTATATGGGATAGGCGGATGGATACAAGCCAGAGCGAGGAGATGTATTCAATTGTTTCAAAAAATTATATTAATATATTTCAACCGCAAAGAAAAAGTATTGCATTGTTTAAACTGTACACTCTGAGTCAAGTTGTGCGTAAGGTTTGTTTTTAATGTTGTACAGTTGTACACTCAACTCTTTTTCTCATATGCCTACAGTCGGAGTGAATTAACTTTATCAATACTAAGATAAACATTATATAAGTACAATTATTATATTTTAAAATGTGAATGGTGGTCGATCTTATCACTACAGTGTCAAGAGGATCGATCAATGGTTTGTGTTGACACTGGTGAAAACTTTGTCGGTATTAATATTTCAAACATCGGATGAACATCATCTAAACTATGGTGCAGTATAAACACGTGACTCTGTCAAGATATATGATAGCAGCACAAACAAATTAGGACTCAAGGTCAGAGATATACAACTTTATGCATGTTATTATTATTATTATTATTATTATTATTATTATTATTATTATTACACAGCGTCTTACTACCTGTTCAGGTTATACGCACTTACGCTAATGGGAAATGGTAGGGTGATTGTGAGATGAAATGGAGGACCTACAGTTTAACGTGGAATCCGAACCACGGTGGAGGCCTGGCATCATGTTATTATTAGTAGTATTAGTATTAGTATTATTATGTAGTAACAGTAGGGCCTACTATTAATAAAAAAATGTACCTGTATCAATAGTAGACTGCCTTAGAGCAGGAATATCAAACTCGTTCAAACATAAGACCCATTTTGAAAACTCAAAATAATGATACTGAAAGGGCCACCTATAAAAATCAATACTGTTACGCCATTAAATTGAAAAAAACTCAATTTTAAAAATGAATATCACTATAAAAATTCAAACTAAGCTTAAATAAAATTTTGCGACTTACTCTATTTTTTCCAGTAAATTTTAAAATATTTTTTCTATACAAGATTGTGAGAGTTGGGCTTTCAATCTTGAGATAACGTTATGTTCAGGCTTGATGAAGATTGCATGTCCGTAAGCCGGGACCTCACGTGTTTATTGCTTTACATGAGAGAAAACAACTGTTTACAAACTTCGGTGCAGCCAAACATTACACATAATCATAATTTGGTGCAGAAACTTAACAATATTTGGTAATCGATTTCCAGTAGTAAAGTGTAAAATACAAACTTCATTTGCCTAATTTCACCAAATAATGTACCATTTCCAAATTTAAATATATGAAATTATATATTTCTACAACGTTTATAGTTAGATGGACCACATGTTAGTTGATCAAAGGTCCACGGGTCACAAAGAATGATGGCCACAAATTTGGCATGTTTGATCCAGAGCGTTAATCTATAAATATAATAGATTGTGGTTGATGGGGAAACTGGGGTTCAAATACGGAAGAAGTAGATTGAAGATTTTCTTTTTCTTAAATGAATTCCCAATATTCTTCTATGTCAGTTTGGATATAATTTATCTAAATGTTACCATTCTCATACTCACTCAGTGTAGGGCCTAAATATGCCGATAGCATGGGGGGATAGGGGGAAATTGTGTACAAGTTAATAACAGTGAGTCTTATTAGTAGTAGCACTATTAGTAAGTCTTGTTAGTAGTAGCACTATTAGTAAGTCTTGTTAGTAGTAGCACTATTATTATTGGTTATTATTGTGTGCTTGTCAGCTGGTGGCTTACCATAAATGTCGTACATACATGTAATTGTATACAGATATAATAAATGTTATTAATTCCTTTATGTGTATTCTTACAACATAATATAATTATAATACTTAATTTAGTTCCTTAAATCTTAACACATTACGTTTTATTTTAATATTCAAAAAACAATCTCAAGCCATTTCATAGATTTTTTTTGTCATATTTAGTCTTACTAGTATTGTTATTTCATTAAGTCTGTGAATTTATTCACAATTTTTATTTATTTCTCCTTCAATGTGTGATATTTTAGCTCTTCTCAAAAGGGTATCTGGTATATTGTTAAAAGTGTCGGTATTATCATGTTAATGTGTTGTTTCCTGGTGTTGTGACCATGAACCTGTTTTACCTTGTATGTTTCTGAGTATTACTGAATTATTATCTTATAGTTAAACATGTTTGTACTGCCAATGGTTTCCACTACCTCTTCATGACTGGTACTATTTCGGTGTTTTTACTCATTATTTTAAGAATTTTAACTCGAATATTTCTTACCCCAGGAAGTAATACTATAGCCTGTATGTGATTCTATCAGCGCGTGATACACTATTTTTAGAATATAAAATGTAGCATATTGTTTTATTATACATATATTAACCATTCCCGCTCTTAGCTTCCGACTCATTATGTCTATGTGAGTATTCCATCTCATATGAGAATCAATCATTAGCCCAAGATAGTAACATGTCTCAATTTGCGTAAGTGTTAAGCAATTACAAGGTTTTATATTATCTAAACAATCTAAGCAATCACCTTTTATATCTAATTTATACTTTATAACGTGCGGTTCTTTTAACGTTAGTTATTAATTTATTATCTCGAGTCCAGTTTTGTATCCTATTAAAGTATTCCTGCAACATTTGTTTAGTTCTATCTACATTTTTTGCACCGCATTCAGCATTGTGTAGTCAGCAAACATAAACATACCGCAGTTCTGTGTACAGTTTGACATTGTTCTTGTATAGATTAAGTATAGTATTGGCCCAAGCATACAGCCTTGTGGTACTCTGATATTCTTCACTTTCTATTTTATTTATTTTAACTATTAATTTCCTCTTTGTTAGGTACATTTTAAATCATTCATAAATATTACTTCTAATACCAATTTTACAAAGTAGTCCTAGTAAAATATCTTTATCTAACGTATTCTATGCTATCGACATGTATATATATATATATATATATATGCTATAGCTATGTGTTTGTTTTCGTTTAATTTATCCGTCATTTCATTAGTAAACGTGTGTAATAGTATTTCCGTACCTTTATTCTATATTTATCCAAATAATTTATTAAGTAGTTGGAAACGTATCTTTCCATTATTTTGTCATATAAAACGGATAGAATATAGTTATCTGCTATAGTTCTCTAATTTCCATAATCTAAGTCCTTCTTTTATTATAAATTGGTCTAATAATAGTGGTTTTAAGTTTTTGCGGGATCACGCCATGTTGTATAATTAAATTAATTAGTTTGTCATCAAAGGGGTAGTTTGGCTGTTGATAGTTTTCAAGTCTTTGACTCTGATTATATCTATTACCTGGCTTTAATTTATATCTAATTTCTCAATGATAAGTAGCCCTAGGTATTAACATAATTTTAATTTGATAATATAATGGTTTTCCACTCTCCCTCCACATAAATCCGCGGTTCATTCCTCTATATTCAACCTTCCCAATTCTTAACCCATTAGATTAATTAGTACATAGGTATACAACCCGAACGGTTAATAAGACGCGGCGCTAAATTAAAAAAAAAGAAGAGAGAGATGTATGCCTTAGACCATTCGGCAACCATAATGGGTATATATATATATATATATATATATATATTATTATTAAAACATATCTGTATTTATTTATGTTGCCTAAGCAAAGATAAAATTATATTCTGAAAATTGAAAAATGACACCTGGACACGGGCGTACTAAGCCGAAGGTCCCGGGTTCGATTCCCGTGTCCAGGTGTCATTTTTCAATTTTCAGAATATGATATTGTAACAAGATTAGAGTCTGGCAGCGGGACCGGCCTGTTCTCGTTGTTGTCCCTTGTATCTGCGCTCCTTGTTATCTCTGTCTCCCTCCTTGTCTGGCGGGTGGGCGGCGACCTTCTCGCTTGACTGGAGGATCAGAGGGGCCGAAGGGGTATGGGGGGGGAGGACGGAGACAAGTCTAGAGGGGTCTAGATCCTTTTTATTCTAGAAGTGGAGGATTCCAGACCCTCAGCTCTCACCACCCCTATAAATACAAGCTCAGCGGTAGCCTCA